>LPNX010819992.1:133630-163169 GCA_001517045.1 Pseudotsuga menziesii | reverse complement strand
ATGAGTGCTGAACACAAAACCATAAAAACATTCATTGTAAATCAATGTAAAATCAATCTACTAGATTTGGACAATATTCAGTGGAATTTGAACAGTGTTGTAAAGTGTTTGACATAAGTCCTGAACTAGACTCCATACGTAGTTAGCAAAAAAATAGTTCAGATTTGGTGGGGGGTCATTACGTTTTCCCCAATGAATTGCATTTTAATGAGACAGTCGTACCCTCAGAGTACCCAAACATGGGGTACGAAGTACCCAAACACGGGGTACGATGTACCATTTTGCCTATAAGTACCCCTTTTTTTATAACGGAGTCTCGGGTACGTGGACCTAGTATGGGGTACTGTAGGGTACGTACCCTACGAGTACCCAAGTACCCGAAACGGGTACGTACCCTATGAGTACCCAAGTACCCGAAACGGGTACGTGTACCCTACCCCCAGGTACAGGTACCCTGGCAACATAGATAATACATAATATTTAAAATCGTATTTATTTCAAATCTTATTTGAATTCGTCGAAATAGTAATGAACTTAATGTGATTTATGCGCTACCAAAACCATGTGCCATAAATCAGGTTAAGCTAATTACTGTTTGATGGATTCAAATAAGATTTACAGTAATTACAGTTTTAAATATTATGTATTATTATTTAATGTTTAAATTAAATAAAAAGTATAACAATCATAAAAAAGTTTAAATTTTATATGTAAAAAAATAATATTACCTACTCCAATAGCTCGATCAAGCTAGATCAAGCTATGGGAGATAATATTATTTTTACATATAAAATTTAAATGTTTTTATGATAAAATAGCTGGATCGAGCTAATAGCTCGAGCTATTGGAGATAATATTATTTTTACATATAAAATTTAAATATTTTTATGATAAAATAGCTCGATCGAGCTAATAGCTCGTTTGAGTGTTTTGCTAACCTTCCATTGAGTTCCAAGGTTTGATCGAGGGTTATCTAAATCATCGATTGATCAAGCTATTGGAGAAAACTCGATCAAGGGTTTCTTTAGGCCCTTGATTGAGCTTTTGAAAGTTCAATCGAGGGCTTAAATAACCCTCGATCAAGCTTGTGTTTCAAGCAATCCATGTCTGCTTCTTGCCAAAAAGTGTTACCCATCTTCAGGGGAATGCCCTTGGATTGGGAGGTTTCATCAAAATTCGAGGGTGTTGAGTAATGTCTTTGGAGGATCAACTTTGAGATTTGAGATAAAGGCCAAGGCTAGATCCTAAAGGAGGGCGCCACAGAGTGAATAAGAAGATCCTAATATGTGAAATTCAAATACTAAAATATGATAAATCATATTGACAGTTGTGTTTACATTGCACAATGACGAATCATTTAGTATTTAGTATTTAAATGCTGACGTGATGAGACATTGTTATGTTAATATGTTGAGAATTTATATACTTTTTTATAATTTTGGAGACTAGCCCCTTATGTTAGGGACCCCGATGTCCCACCGTACCCCATGAATTTCCTAGTGGTCTCCACACATCCTCTATGTGCATTTCCCCTCTCCCATGCTCCCACCTCTCAGAAACTTGGTGGAACATAGTGGAAATCTCAATATATTGATGTTTTTGTTTTGTACCTCTTGGAAACTTTGTGGAACATTGTGGAAATCTCAATATATTGATGTTTTCGTTATTTGGATTGGAGGACATGGCTCAAGTGTAGTTCTATTTGAGGCTGATGCCTGTTCTGTAAATTCAATCACAAAATGTATACAGTTTTGTTTTGTGGGATATCTCCATTCTAATCTTTAGAATTTTTAACATGGTACCAGAGCCTATACGGTCCTATTCACTCATGTGCAAGTTTAGAAATAAGAGTTGTGCAAGTTTAGAAATAAGAGTTGGTTATGATTTCATAGTTAGAAACGCTAAAATAGAAAGTCTATTTGTGACTATAGGTTTATTGATTCTGTTAAGAACAAAAGAGTTGAAGAGCATTTGTATTTAGCATATTGCTTAGGAGATCTGTGTTGAGTTATTCCATTCTCTTGATGATGAACCCGAGTGAGGTTTGAAATGTCCAGAATCGCAAACAAAAAAGCAGATGATCCTGAAGAAATATTCTGAAGCAATCTGGAAATCTTAATTAGAATATTGTTGAAAAGCAAATGATCCTGAAGAAATATTCTGAAGCAATCTGGAAATCTTAATCAGAATATTGTTTTTCTTAATTGGTGGCTTGGTGGACATTGCTCAACTGTAGTTCTATTTGTTTAGAAATTTAACATGGTATCAGAGAGCTGTACTTACCTGACCCTCAGCAGGATTATGGGTTTCTGCAAGCTTAATCTTCATAGATGAGAGATATAGAATAGAGTGTATAGATTGGGACTTAATTTTCTGCTCATATTTGCTGCTTGAATTGAGTTGGAAACTATTGTGCATACAAATCGTGATTAAGCAGTATGTTTAGAATATTTGGATTTGCTTCAAAGTAAACCAGCATTGTATAATCTTACATCTCGTTGGTTGTGAAGAATAGTGTTGGGGTATGCAGCAAGTTGCCGAGTCTAGGTATGGTAGTGGTGGTGTTTGTGAATCGAAGTGCAAGCTGGTGTTATGAGGTGTGTGCATTGGTGGACTGGCTAGCCCTGTCAAGTCAATAGTACATGAGCTTAGACCTGCATCAATCTGCTTGAATATTACTGCTTCGAATTTGTCATTATTAATAGTCATGGTTGTCATTGATCTAAACAATAATTAAAGGATGAAGGAGCTTGCACGCATAAGTGAAGATGTTAGCAGGAAAATGTTTATCAGTATGTCTCCATATGGTAGTCAGGTAAACAATTCTCTTAGGTGAATCATTGGCCGTGTCGAGGGCATGATGTTCCTTCAATTCTATGTTAGCAGGAAAATGTTTATCCGTATGTTTCCATATGGTAGTCAGGTAAACAATTCTCTTAGGTGAATCATTGGCTGTGTCCAGGGCATGATCTTCTTTCAATTCTTGAAGAGATGGAGATGAGGTTTACCAATCAGAAGTAGTCTCTTGGAGGAGGAGGTTGTGTGTAGTTTTGACAAATCATATGAAAGGGGATCTTCTCATAAGTGAAGGACAGTCGATTCATGAGCATCACCTCTGAGGGGGTGTTGAAAATACATCTCAATATCAAGCTCAGATGCCCAAGTTTAGTAATAAGAATTGGAGGGCGAGCTTCTCATCAGTGAAGGACAATCGGTTCATGAGTACTACCAACAAGGGGCTGTTGAAAATAATTCTCAATATTTAGCTCACATGAAATGTAGTAATAACAGTTGAAAGATTGACTTATTTGTTTTAAATTAGCCGTTTGAAACTATAAAATAGGAAGTGCATTCATGAGTTACTGTTTTTTTTGTTTAGTTAAGAACAAAAAAAACTTTTTATTATTATTTAGAATACTTGTAAATTAGCCGTTTGAAACTATAAAATATGAAGAGCATTCATGGGTTACTGTTTTTTTTCTTTATTTAAGAGCAATAAAACCTTTTTACTTAGAATACTGTTTTTCTTAGTTTTTGGGTTGGAGGACGTCTCAATCATAGTTGTATTTGAAGCTTATGCTTGTTCTATATGTATATATGGGGGAGTTGTAAATGTTGGCTCTGGAAACTTATCCTTATAGGTGGTTTGTTTATATTTTGAATGGCTAAATCTTAATTCCACAACATTTAGTGTGAATATCAATTTTATCTGAAGAGTAGATATTAGAGGTAATTAGGTCAAGGGCAATACATTTTTATGCAACTTATAATGTTTGAAGCAGTGTTCATGTCCATATTTGTTCTTTATTTACAGATTTGCAAAATAAATGGTCTATTAAAGTATTAGGATCTGCTTTCAAGTGTCTGGGCTAGTAATGAAAGATCTGCAAGACGGGGAAGGTAAAGCTGAAAGAAATATCAGAAGAGAAATACTTATGAGGATCTGCTTTTTCCATTTTGATCTTAAATTCAGTTTCTGATTGTCTGTCAAGGATCAAAATATGCTGTAACTATGGGGCGTGCTTGTTTCATAGTACTGATATCATTCTAGTCTTGGACTGATTGGAGGGATAAACATATTTTGGACGCTACTTATGAGAATTAAATTTCTCTGGTTGAAAGTAACTAGAAATTTTCAGACACTAAATAAATTCTGCAACCACCTAACTACCTTCTTACTTTTCGATATGCGACGCTTCTGCAACATAGGTTAATCCAGATGTTCCAGTGCATTGCATTAATGTTGCTTTAACTACCTTCCACTTTTTTATATTATTTTTAATATAATCTTCAAGCTTCTGCAACATAGGTTAATCCAGATGTTCTGGTGCATTACAAATTAAGAATTAAAGTTGCTTAGTTAAATGATATTGCCCTATCTGGTATGTTTCTTCGTTAAATGATATTGTGTTAGCTATTGTCGGTTTAATTTTACATATGCCAAGCGTGCAGTAAAACAATTTTTTTTTTGCAGGGTCAGGGAAGAAGACTGTTAGGTACCTTCTCATCCACTGATTTGAGGGGTTGCCCACCAAGAATGCTTCAGTCATGGCTGTCACTTCCTGTCCTTGAGTTTACGGAGAAGTTATCCAAAGCTGATAAATTCATGCACAGTTCATCTGCTGGAGCAGCTTTGACTAGCGTCAGTCCTGGTTCCAGACCTCTAGTCACTTGTCTAATGTCTACTTCACTGGCGGAAGTGGTTTCTAAAGCTGTGGATTACCATGTACATAGAGTATGGGTTGTAGATCAGGAAGGATTATTAATTGGACTTGTAGCACTCACAGATATCTTGCGAGCGATTCACAACAAAGTCGTTGCTCTTAATGCTTCAGACATTACCGGGTATCTTAATGCTTCTTAAGCTTTGCAAGGCATCTCATCTTCCTCTATACTTAAAGGCCTGGAGGCCCCCTTTTTAACTGACATTGTTTTGCAAGTCGACTCAACCTTTTGGATCTCTCTCTAAAACCTTGACCTAACTACCGTTTACTGTTTCTTGTGACCTTGTTTTGCCAAGTCAAATCAACTATGTCTCTCTCTGTAGTTAAACTTAGTGTAGCTACTATTTCAAATATAACTTCCGTTTTAGACTATGAAGACAGCATGTTTTTATCAATGTATATCACAATATTTTCGTAGCAGTGAAAAATCATTTATCATGGGCGCATGACATGAGTAATGTATGAGCACATCTAAACTACATAACCCTGTTTTGCTGATCAACCATGGATCTCTCTCTTTATATAAACTTATATTTCAAATATGAACTTAGATTTAGATTTTTGGAGTGTGATGATAATGATACCATTATCATGTTAAACACTTAGTGCTATCATTAGTATCATTAACATATATTTATTTTAGATTTATATTTTGGTAAGCTTGTAACTTCGTTTTGCCAATCAACCATGGATCTCTCTTTGGAGTGTGATGATATTATTATCATGTTAAACACTTAGTAACTGGTATCTTTAACATAAATCTATTTTAGATTTATATTTTGATTTATATTTTGGAGTATGATCTTAACTCCAGATTTATCCTGGAGTCAGTCTAAGTGTGTTTATTTTTGAGATTTTTTATTCCTGAACTTTTGATTTATTAAGCTTAGGTTTTTTTTAGATTTTTGGAGTGTGATGATATTATTATCATGTTAAACACTTAGTAAGTGGTATCATTAATATATATCTATTTTAGATTTATATTTTGGATTTTGGAGTGTCCATATTAGAGTCCTCTGTGTTTATTTTTGAGATTTTTTTCTTAACTTTAGATTTATTAAGCTTAAAAAAGAAGAGAATCTTCTTCAGAACGATAGCAATGGAAATGAAATATCGGAAGAGAATCTTCTTCAGGGGAATGTTCCGAAAAACTTAAGTTAAGAAGTGTTTATTTTCCTGTTTTTTTAATCTTCTTTAGATCTATTAACCTTAAAACAAAAACTTAAGCTGAGTTTATTTTCCAGAATTTTTTTAAAACAAAAACTTAAGCTGAGTTTATTTTCCAGAATTTTTTTATATTCTTTAGATCTATTAACCTTAAAACAAAAACTTAAGTTGAGAAGGATTTTGGTTTGTTGAAATTTTAAATGATTATCATTTTATTTAATATAAACAAATTAACCTTAAAACAAAAACTTAAGTTGAGAAGGATTTTGGTTTGTTGAAATTTTAAATGATTATCATTTTATTTAATATAAACAAAATTTAAATGATTATTTTATAATATGTTTATTCTTGAGATTTTTTTTAGATTTATTAAGCTTAAATAAAAATTAAAAAAGATTTAGACTGATTTGTTGAAATTTTAAATGATTATTGTTTAATATAATATAAATAAATTTTAAATAATTATCATTTTATTCAGTATGTGTTAGACTCCTTTGATCTTTCAAAAATTAGTGAATACATTTTAAAAAAATCACACAATAAGTCATTAGTGAATACAACAAGTAACTACATCAAAAGGATACTGAATTGCGTTGCTGCTAGGGTTCTCTGTTGTAGTGGCGATGCCACCTGCTTTCGTCCCATGGAACCGCCAGACCTATCGCCGGATGATCGGCGTGCTGGCCTTGTGGATGGCTTTCGAAGAATTGTAGCCTCCAACCTCCTGCCAAACCCCCACCACACAACTCTTGCTTCGTCAAAAGAGTTGAAGTGCCGGATGCAAATTTATCCTCCCTGTGTCCAAGTACAAAGCGGTTGCGCTCCATGAAAGAGGTTTGGTAGGTCATTTTACCGGGATCTCGCCTTCCCCCCACACTATTGAAATTTGGTTGAATAAAAACATGCAACCTCTAATGCAGGGAGAAGTACAACAAAATTTTTGTGGGAGAGGATCATTCGCCTTTCTCTTTGGAAAAAAAGAAGATAGAGATTTAATCTTCAAAAATGGCCTATATTTCATGAGACCGAGAGGCATGTACCTCAACAAGTGGGATTTATCCTTTGATTCGGAAAAGGATATCCCCTCCTCAGTCTCGGTCTAGGTTAAGCTACCACACCTTTCGCTTCATTGCTGGAATGACGAAGATCTCAAAGCCATCGGGAATACGCTTGGGAAATACATAGATAAATCTTAGCCAAAACCCCCAATGTTCTCTTGCGCAAGAATTTGTGTAGAAGTAGATCTGGAAAAAGAATTTCCGGAAGCAATCAATATCATCATGGAGGGTTGGAGTCATCTTGAAATTGTTGATTATGAGCAAATCCCCTTCAAGTGCAAGGTTTGTTTAGAATACGATCACTTCGCAAAATCTTGTCAAAAGAAAGTTCAGCTAGAAGGAGAAGAGATTCCAAGAGAAGGATGGAATGAGGTTAGCCGTAGAAAAGGGAACAAAGCAAGCACAACCCAGGTGAACTCTCTAACAAAAAAGAAGAAAGCCCCTGAAAATAGATTTCAAGTGTTGGCCACAAAAGTTTCGAAACAAGATGAAGTAACAATAGTGGAAAAGGAAGGCATCCAGCAGGAAAACAAGGAAAATGAACAAGTTATGGAAGAAATAACGCAAGAAACAAGTCATGAGCCTACTCTCCCATCACAATCCTATGTTGAAGTAAGGCTAGAGTCTTCTCAAAACTCAAGGGGACCAGTAACGAGATCTACAACAAAGGCACAAATGGAAGATACTTCAAAAAGAAAGGAAGAAGAAGCAAAACCCCTAATCAAAAAAGGAAGAAAACCCAACAAATTTCTCAGGGAACAAGAAACAACAAGGGAAAAGGCGGCAGGGAAGCAGTCGAACCTAGACCACTTGATCAAGTCCTACCTCTCAAAAAAGAAATCGGGAGATTAGACGGAAGGGAAAAAGGATAGAGTAGTACCAACAACAATCAGGAAATAATGAATCTAGTCTCATGGAATTGCAGAGGCCTACGAGGAAATCAAAAGGTAGAAGCCATTAAAAGATTCAAATTCTCAGAAAAAATTTCCATCCTCACAATCCAGGAGACAAAAATGCAAGAGGAAGACAGTCTGTCCATCTTTAAGAAGTTCTGGAAGAATGGTGAAGGAAAAGGAGCAAGTGCTCTAGGAGCATCAGGAGGTAAACTAACCTGGTGGGATAAAAACCTATTTAGATTTAAATCAGCAATAGAGAACTGTCATTGGTTGTTTTTGGAACTTGAATGTCTCGACACTCATGAGATATTATGGATCAGAAACATTTATGGGCCTACAACTCATGGATCCAAGGAAGAGTTTTGGACCCAACTGGAACTGCAAAGGCAAGGCAAGATGCACCTCTCGTGCATCATAGGTGGGGACTTTCATGTCACTACTTCCCCTGAAGAAGAGAAAGGAAGTTCCAAAGTGAGAGATCCCTTCGGGGAAATATTAGAAGATATAATGTCTATTTGGAGACTTGCTAACATCAAACCTAAGAGAGGAAAATATACATGGAGCAATAAGCACATTGGACCAGGGCATATTGCTGCGAGGATGGACAAAATTCTGGTAAGTTCTTCTTTCTTAGACAAGCCCCTTCTACCAGTTTCTAGACTATTAGCATCTGTTGTTTCAGATCACAAGCCTATTTTGTTTTCCCTCTAGCCTATTGGCAACATGGGTCCTCTTCCTTTCAAATTTTCTCCAATTTAGATTTCAGAACCAGGTTTTTTCAATGTTGTCTCCCAAGCTTGGCAGAAGTTTTACCAGGGATCCCCTAGCTACATCTGGGAACAAAAGTTAACCAATGTGAAAAGGGAGCTCAAAGCCTGGCTGTCAACCAGACACTAGAATCTTGGGCAGGAAAAAAATTCCTTAACCAAAACTTTAGAAGAAATTTAGGAGCAAATGGAGCAGAATGAAGTAACCAAAGAAGTGTCGTTGAAAGAAAAAGAAGTTGACAAAAAAATCATTGCTATCCAACGGAAGTAAGAAGCTGAACTTCAACTAAAATCCAGATGTTTATGGCTAAAAGCTGGAGATTAGAACTCCAAGTTCTTCCACTCTTAATGCAAAGAGAGCAACATAAAAAAATACAATACAAGAGATTTCAAATGAAAATGGAGAAAAAATAAACGACCCTGGGAAAATAAAAAGGGAGATAAAAGAGCATTTTGAAGATCTGTATTCTAGTGGGGATATTGTCTCCCAGGAGGAATTGCTCACTCTCAGCAACGAAATTCCTTTACTGATAAAGGATGATCTTGACTCTCTTACTCAACCTATCTCCTTCGAAGAGGTCCGCAGTGCAGTCTCGTCCTTGCATCTAGACAAGGCTCTGGGACCGAATGGTTTCTCCATGTTTTTATAGATCTAGTAAAAATGATAATCTGGACCCAATATAAGGATATGATTGGAGGTGCCACAAACTCTACTTTCCTTTCTCTTATTCCCAAAGAGAAGAATCTGACCACCATTAAAAGATACATGCCTATCTCCTTGTGCAACTCCTCCTAGAAAATCCTTTCCAAAGTCATCGCCAATAGAATCAAGAAGGTTATACCGCTACTCATATCAGAAAACCAAGGAGGTTTAATAGTTGGAAGGCAGATTTATGACAACATTTTGTTGGTTCAAGAAGTTATTCATTCAATCCAGAGTCGCAAAGAAGTAGGTATGGCTATTAAACTAGATCTTGCAAACTCTTTTGATAGAATACGACACTCTTATATCTTTCCAGTTATGGAACACTATGGCTTCCCTGCTAATTTTATAAGATGGGTTAAAGCCTATATAAGCAAGCATTGGATTGCACCCCTTATAAATGGTCGGCCAACCTCTTTCTTCCAAGCTCAAAGAGGAATTCGACAAGGATTCCCAATGGCCCCCTTTCTCTACATCCTTATAGCAGAGTCACTCAGTAGAAGACTCAATAGATTGAAGAATGAATGGAATCTCCCTTGAATCATCTTTATCAGAGGCGTTCAACCAATCAACCATGCCCAGTTCGTCGATGAAACTATCCTTTTGGGCAGTACCTTGACTCAAATTTCCAGACGTTGCAAAATCACTTTGGACCTCTTCCTAAAAGTATTCAGAAGTCAAATCAATGCCAACAAGTCTTGGTTGTATGGCTGGAATATAAATCCTAGCACTCTCCGAGAAATAGCCAACATCTTGGGTATAAAGGTCAATCTACAATGGACTTCCTTCATATATCTGGGGGTCCCTATAGTCAACATGAATTGTACCACCTCATTCTGGAGTCCTCTGATACAGAAAATGAAAAAGAAAATTCAGGCGTGGAGCAATATTTGGCTTAATTTAGCAAGAAAGGTAGTTCTCATTAAATCCATCTTTTCCTCCTATCCCATATTCTCTTGCATGATCTTCTTGGCGCCTAAATATGTAATTAACATTTTCAGCATACAGATAATGAAGTTTTTATGGCAAGGTGGGAAGACTCGGGGGAGAAAATTAAATTTGGTAAATTGGGATACAGTCATGGAGGACAAACACAATGGAGGGCTAGGAATCAGGGATCCTGGAAAAATGAACAACGCTCTGGGAGAAAAAATGGTGTGGAGGATGGTCACTGGAGAAAAAGAATGGTGGAAGGAGGTTATAAGGAAAAAATACATAAAAAAGATCTAAATGTTTAGATCTCCTCTGGATAGGTAAAGGGACCTCCATCTGGAGTCTCTGCAAAAAATCAGTTGGCCTAATTAAAGACAATATGTATTGGATTCCCGAGAATGGAAACAAAATCGACATTTGGTCATATCCTATTCTGGGACAACCTCCCTTAGAGTCTAATGTTAATCTTCTTATTCTTCAAAGGTGGATGCAAGATCAAGGCATAAAAAAACTCAAAGATCTAGCTATATGGGGTTCAAGAGGTGATTGGAATGGATGGAAAAATTTGAATCCCCCACTCCACCTTTGTAAGGATTGTGAATTTTTTGCCTCTCTTCTCCACAGCATCGCCCCTCTTAATTATAGAGCTAGAGATATAAGAGGCTGGGGAAAAACAGGGCTTTACACAGTTAAAGAAGGTTATGAGGTCTTGAAGCATTATGGAAATAGACATCAACAAAGAATTTGGGGGAAGGTTTGAAGCTCAGAGAGTATCCCCAAGATCAACATTTTTTTTTGGATTTTGGCAAAAAGTAAGCTCCTAACTGCAGAAAACTTAATAAAGCATGGGATATATGGGCCCTCAAGATGTAATCATTGTCTTGAATAGGAAGAAACCTCTCATCATCTTTTTCTTGAGTGTCGCTTTACAATTCAAGTTTGGAAGCTCCTCCTAGGTTCTATAGGTAGGAACTTCTCTCTTCCAGAAAATCTCTCCATTCTGATCACAAAGTGAAAAAGTTGCTATCCAGGGAGAATTGGGAAGGAGACTCTCTACAGAATATGGAATATAGTTCATAAAAATGTTTGCCGAAAAATTTGGCTTGTCAAGAATAGACTCCTTTTTTGTAACAAAAAGGAAGATCCACAACGACTTGCCTTCAAAGCCATGAACATGATTAACGAAAAATTGAATTCAAAACAAGTCTCTTTTCCCCACTCCGAGAATCTTAGTCCAGAAGAACTTAATTGGTGCCAAGACATTCTGTTTCAGAACTCTCTTTAAACCAAATATCCTTCCGAGCTTCACTCTTGGAAATCAGGAAAAATCTAGAATATCTCTCTCTTTGGCGGTTGAGGCAAAACTCAACCACCCTCTTTTTTTATGGCACCTCGAAAGGCGATCTCGAGGAGTCAGGTGTGGGTGGGATCATATTTGATCCCTGAGGGAATATAGTATCGACTTATGCATGGGGTCTTGGTTGAAAAACCAATAATGAATCCTAGTGGCTCGCGCTCTTCTTTGGTTTGGATATGGCTAAGTAACTCAAGATATCCAAAATAACAGTCATTGGAGACTCCAAGCAAGTTATCCATAAATAATCTATGGATACAATAAAGGAACAGTGAAAATTTGAAGAATATATGAGTGAATTCGGCAAGCCTATGTAAATGTTCAAACCACCTTTTATCACATCCTCAAAGGTAACAATATCAAAACAAATAAGTAATCAAATCAAGGATCCAAGCTAAAAATGGGATTATTTGAGGTTAATGGTAATTAAAAAAGTACAAGTTATGTCCCTTAAGAACACTTGCAAGGAAGGATGGGCTCAAGGGTGGCCTAAGGGTGGCGCTTGTATTGACTATAATGTTTCATTTTTAAAAAAAATCATTTTTAATGTTTGGGGGGAAGTCCCCACTCCTCGACGATACAACAACCAGCAGGTTGCATGCCCTCCGATGTCCAGCTGTCTCTCATGCTCTTACGCAGCCCATGTGATGGGACTTAATGCAAAGCCCGGATCACCCAGGTGGATTAGAATCTCCGCACGAGCCATGGAAGACACCATCAAGAAGCCTCCTCTAGCTTTGTTATTTGGTCATTACGCTTCTGGTTTAGTGAATTTTCTCCTGGTGCAGCGACTGTTTTTTGTGGTGCAGTGAATGGTTTCCCTGATGCAGCGAATGCTTTTCCCAGTGCAGAAAAATTTTGAGTCCTGGTGCAGCGATTGTCTTTTGTGGTGCAGTGAACGGTTTTCCTAGTGCAACGAATGTTTTTCTCGATGCATCGAATGTCTTTCCCAGTGCAAAGAATGTTTCTCCTGTAGATTCCCTGAGTTCGTTCTCCTTCAATTCCCTCAACATTGAATATAAGGATTGGTTGCCCAGTTCCCAAGCGGCATGCTTAGATCTCATTGCGTATTTAGATTTGTCTCTTTCTCGGGCAGTTATGGTAGACAGGGATGTTACTTTGAATGACCTCCAGGCATTTTTAAGAGATATCAAGCAACACATTCGATGGCTCTATGACATCATGAATTGGGGGGTTACAGAAGGGAGCTCAATTGCTGAAGAGATCAAATGGATGGCACGACAAATGGGAAACCACGACGCACGAATTGAAGACAAGCACAAAGATTTGCACGAGCTCATGGGTACAATTGGTTACATGAAGGAGGATTTGCAGAAACTGGTAAACATGAATCAAAGAAGCCATCTCCAAGACTCACCTGTCAAAGATCAGCCAAGGTATAAAACCTCATTAGTTCAGCCAGTCAAAGATCCAAATGGAAAGCATTAGAAGTAGTTCAAGTTCAAATGGTATTTTATGTTTTTATTTATTTTGGTTTCAGGCGTCTATGACTGTATATACCCTTCAAAGGGTGATAGAAATCTTTTTTGGCACAGTAGCAAGGATAAGTCAAAGTTCTTAGGGGACAAGCACATCTGCTTAAAGTTTTTAAGAAACAAGCTAGAGCATTTGCATGGGAATACACCAATATGAATGGTATACACCCCGATACCTGTATCCACCATATTTATATGGATCCAAGCATGTCACCTGTAAGGCAACCACAGAGGAGGATGAATCCTACTCTAAAGGATATAGTAAAAGAAGAGTTACAAAAATTGTTCACTGCTGGTTTCATCTATCCTATTTCCTACAGTAAATGGGTATCTCCTTCAGTAGTAGTTCCGAAGAAAGTTACAGGGAAATGGCGTATTTGTGTTGATTTTAGAGAGTTAAACAAAGCTACACTTAAAGACTACTTTCCTTTACCTTTTATCGATCAAGTATTAGATACTCTGTCAGGTAAACATTATTTTTCCTTTCTTGATGGGTATAGTGGTTACAACCAGATTTTAATAGCACCTGAAGATCAAGACAAAACCACTTTTACATGCCCTTGGGGAACATATGCTTATCAAGTTTGGCCATTTGGCTTATGTAATGCACCTGCCACTTTCCAGCGAGGAATCTTATGAATCTTTTCCGATCTTATACATCACTGTGTGGAGGTATACATGGATGACTTTACGGCCTATGGTAATACTTTTCAAGAAGCCCTTGACAACCTCAAGAAGGTCTTGATCCGATGTCAAGAAACGAATTTATCCCTTAGTCACGAAAAATGTAAAATGTTATTGACAGAAGGTATAGTTTTGGGACACCATGTTTCTTCTCAAGGAATTAAGGTAGACACTGCAAAGATCGAAGTAATTGTTGGCCTTCCCTCTCCCAAAACTCAGAAAGAGGTAAGAAGTTTCCTTGGTCATGCAGGATATTATCGTTGCTTTATTGAAAATTTTACTAAAATAGCTGCACCAATGTTTAAGTTACTTCCAAAGGATTCAGAATTTCAGTGGACAGAATCCTGTCAAAATGCTTTTGAGATCTTAAAAGCTAAACTATCGGTGGCACCAATACTTAGGGTTCCTGATTGGTCCCTCCATTTTCACATATCTATCTATGCCTCTGATACAGCCATATGAGGAGTCCTCGGCCAAAAAGAAGGACAAGCACCTTATGCCATCTATTTTATTAGCAAAAATATGACCCCTACCGAAATAAATTATACTGTTATTGAAAAAGAATTTTTGGAAGTAGTTTATTATATTAATAAATTTCGTCATTATATTACAGGTTATGAAGTTTTTGTGCATACCGATCACTCCACCATTAGATTTCTAATGAATAAACCAATTACCAATGGTAGAGTGACCCGGTGGCTTCTTTTATTGCAATAATTTAACATTACCGTCATTGACCGACCTAGTAAAGAAAATCTTGTAGCAGATTTCCTTTCCCGTATTCAACATGAAGACGGTACTAAACCAGTTGACGACACTTTTCCTGATGAACATCTATTTGTTGTGTTTGTTCAAACCCCTTGGTTTGCGGATATTGCCAATTATTTAGCAACTGGGAAAATACCAAACCATTTGTCTCCGCATGAGAAGCGTCGTATTATAGTTCAGAGTTATAATTATTCTTGGGTTGATAACGATCTCTTCCGCCCTGGTCCCGATCTTATTATTCGATGATGTGTGCGGCAGGATGAAATGACAGACATCCTCTATGCATGCCATGATGGACCATGTGGAGGACATTTTTCTGATAAAAGGATAGCATATAAAGTCTTACATTCTGGTTATTATTGGCCAAGCATTTTTAAGGATGTTGCCAAATATGTTAAAGGATGCGATAGTTGCCAAAGAATGGGTAGACCTACGTCATCTGATCAAATGCCTTTACAACCCCAAGTTATGATTGAACCTTTTGAGAAATGGGCTCTTGATTTTGTAGGACCAATTTCTCCCATGTCTCGTAAAAATAAATATATCTTAGTATGTACGGACTATGTCACCAAGTGGGTAGAAGATAAAGCTTTATTTAGAGCCACAGAGAAATCGGTGGTAGAATTTATATATGAAGAAATATTCACCCGGTTTGGTGTACCTAGAGAAATTGTCACAGATCAAGGTACTCAGTTTACTTCTAAATTAATGAAAGAACTTACTATGAAATATGGCATCCAAAATTGCAAATCTTCACCTTACCACCCTCAGGCTAATGGTCAGGTAGAATCAACTAATAAAGTATTAGAAGCCATTTTAACTAAAACCATTCATTTACATCATAAGGATTGGGCAGATAGACTCCCAGAGGCGTTATGGGCCTATACGATAACATGGAGAAACACTACCGGACATACCCCTTATGAGTTAGTGTATGGCAAACATGTCCCTTTAACTATTGAATTTCAAGTTAAACCCTTTTGTATGGCAGCACAATGAGGCATGAATTTGGATGAAGCACATAAACAACGAATATTATGGATTAATGAGTTAGACGAAATTAGACAAGATGCACTTCAAAGAACAATGTTAATACAGAATCAACAAAAAACATGGCATGATAAATTTATTAAGCAAAAGCAGTTTAATACTGGAAATTGGGCACTACTATTTGATTCACGGTCTAAAAATTTTGAAGGGAAATTAACTACCCATTGGATGGGTCCATACGAAGTAGTTACAACTTTTGACAATGGATCAGTAAAAATTAAAACAATTGATGGCTCAGAAATTTCCTTTGTAGTAAATGGACATAGACTTAGGCTCTATCACCAACCGACATCTAAACAGGATATCATACAAAATGTTTTGCAGCAAAATGAAATGGAATTAGTTGAAGGGGAAGCTATTCCTCCTCCTCCTGGTCCTTGAAAAATATTTTGGGTTGTTATCACTTGTATATATATGTAAATATGTGCTTGTTTCTTTGAATAAATAAGAGTCGTTTCTAATAGGTTGTTTACACATGACTCGTTTTCTTTTATGTCTTTATGAATAAATTGAATCATCTAACAAGTGGTTTTGCAGTTTGATTACAAATATATTATCTTTGTGGGCAGCTAATGGAATATTACTTGGACAAGGTAAGTATGCTAAATACCCATCAGGTATTTTAATCTTTTTGGGGTTCTTTCAAAATTTGCAGCTTATACGGATAAATTTTTATATATCAATCCTTTGTATATCATACTTAACCAATTATGTTACAATTCATATAGTCCTTGGTATTTTGATTCAGACATGTATATTTCTGATTTATTCTTTTAAACAGTTGCTCGATAAGACCTATTTTCATTATTATATTTTTCACCTATGATTTACTAGTTCTTCCTATACTTGTTATCAAAACTTGTCTCTTGAGTAATTTGGTGATAACTCGAAAGTAAGTGGAATTTTTATCTGTGTGGAACATTAATTTACTTTATAAAGAAGAAGGACTGTTAGGTTAAATAACTTTCAGTTATTCTCTTTTGACACGTTTTATGAGTCTGGCCATTATGAAATTACTTATAACTTTATTTTAAAAAAAATGAATTATGTGTTTAACAGGACTTAACACGCTCTAGTACCAATCAGCTTCCATATCTTTAAATATCATTATACAAGGAAAACCCGCTGGGGTACTGAATAGGCCTGCTAGCAGCGGGTCAATGCTAAGTAAAACCTTACAACAAGAAGCTCAATAAATGCAAGTAAACTCGTCGGGGTACTGAACAGGCTCGCTGGTAGCATGGCAATATCTGGTAAATGAGATCTGGTTAATACACCACTATATACATAGTTCGCCAAATGGTGATAATATATGAAATTTTTTTTTTGAAAAAAATAATGTTCTTGCCAATTGTTTCTAATGTCATTTGAGAATGGCTATAAGTTGACTTCGCCCCGGTTGCCTAATTCCGCATATATCTAAGATGTCATTATCTTAGAAATGGGACCCTTAGCTATAAATCTCACACACTCCGGGGTACACTTGAAATACTTGATGATGACAGGATATCTTTACAATGAGGCATGGATGGCTAGTTTTTCCGATGGTATTATTTTAATTATATTTTTCTCATTTTACATGGTCTTTTCTAAGCACTATTTTATTTTTCATGAATATACATTTCTAAACCATTTCCATTTACTAGTTAGTTTCCTTACAACAAATTAACAGCATGCTAGCATTCTTTCTATTTTTTTGGAACAATCATTTCTTCTCTCTGTATGGCTTGAGGACATGCCATCTCTTTGGTTTGGGGGAAGATGGATTTGATTTGAAAAATTAGATTATTTTTATTTTTGATAAATCTATTTATCTCTAACAAATGATAAGTATTTTCAGGAATGTAAACAGTAGAATTTGGTTATAGCTTGAAGCATATTTTACAGTAAAACTCAATATGGTCTTACCATATGAAGAATCGAATGACGGCAAATGAAATATCAAATAGCGATCTGAAAAATGGTGATATTATAGTACTTATGATTAAAATTGCCAACTAAATTTTGTTTTTGGGAAAATAGTTTTTACTTCTATTTCACTGTTAATAATTCTATTATCTTACCTAGTCATGCATGAAAATGATCAATCTTTTTGTTATTCAAAATGTAATTTATGTTTTTGTGTTATATATTCAACTTGCCCAAAGTTTTACTTTGGACATGGTTGAATTAACTTTAAAACTTTATAAATGATAAAATTATTTTGAACCTGAGAACTGTTGAAAACTCAATAAAGTTATTTTCATATAAATGTGTGACATGAAAAATATGTTATTTTTAAGTTACGGGTTAACAGAGTGAAGTTTAAATTACCTTCTTCATCTGCCAAGTTGAAGGCAGCTACTAGTTCGCCTTCTTCCTAAATTGTTTTTTATCTTTGCTCAGTGGGACCTAGCATTTCTCTGGTTTGGGGAATGTTGATTCTAGATTTGTTATCATTTTTTGTAGATAAATTACTCATTTAACCACATATTTTATTATCTTTTGTATATTTTATGACACACAAATCATTATTCAATCTCAGGTATGAGTGTTTTTAAGGTTTATATAAAATTATTTTATTATTATCTTTTTATGGTTTTATTAATTAAAAACAACATTATTAAAACTCATTTGATGTATTAATTGGTTTGTATAATTGTTTGCATATTTTATAATCCTTTTGGGCCAAGTTAATATGCAAAACACATTCAGCCTGCTTTTCGCACAACATGTCCATCTCGGCGTCTAGCTCGTCATTTAGCCCGTTGCGTGAAACTCGCTGGTGGTTTGCCAGATGTCGAAATGTGTTGCTGAAGACTCCAGTCCTGAAGCACGCCAACAGATAAACACTCTGTTCTCCCTAGATCGACGCCCAGTGTATCCAGCTCATGTCCTAGCCTTCTGTTCAACACTCCGTCCAGATCGCCCATCAGACTGCACGCTGCTGAGAATTAACTCCGGGCATGAAAACATTGGAACAATCTTCAAACGATCCGGTTATCCACGCGTCTGGTGATGGAGCTATGTTATAGACACTTTCCAACTTGCGTTCTCCTTTGCTCGCCACCACATCAACCATCCATGCGCTGGATTGATGCATTCAACTCATGCCCTAGAAGATTCACCACTACACTCTCCTCTGTTTGTCATCAGTCGCCTGTTGTGCTCAGAAAGGAACTCGTGTGCCACCATTCCACAGTCGCGCTGAAGAAGGAGTCGTGCACCACCTCTGCAAATCGTTTGCGCTGGAGAAGAAACCTGTGTGTATGTTGTCCAATGAAAAGAACCACACTTGCTCTAAAGAAGGGAGATGCTTATGCACTGGCCTGTGATCAGTTAAATGCCATTATAGTCAACTAAATTTAGAGAGCAGTCGACCACTAAAGGGTCAACTTGCTCATACCTGTAAATCATTATATAAAGCAGCCTCTGTGAGAGAGCTCAATTAGCTAGAAAATCAGTCAGTTAGCAAAGTTAGGAGAAGAGTTCTTGCTGTGATTTACTCTTGAACTTTGTATTTCTGTTCCACCATCTGAATAAAGAGTTGTATGCATTGCTGTTGAAGATTGCGTTTAAGTAGAAGTTAAGCAGGCATCACCCCTGATTGTTGAGAGGGCCCCTCATCAACCAGAGGTTCATTTTCTTTGTTTAGCTTAGTTTCTTTTATGTTTTAGCTAGTTTAGTTTAATTTCTAGTTTGCTTCCATTAGATTATAGTAAATGCTATTCTATCTATTTTCTGTAATACATTAACTTAGTTTTATTTTGAAGTTAATTAGTTAGATGCACGCATAACTTGCTTTCAGTCATTTTGTTTCCAGTTATTTCATTTCTAGCATTACTTTTAGTCTTTGTTTTCAAGAATATAGAATAAGTTGTTTTTATGAATTTAGAATAGATTCAGTTATGTTATTTCCTTTTCAGTTTTGAATTTATGCAAGTTAATTTTCAGTTTATTTATTAGTTTAATATGCAATGATCCATTTTGTTCATGAATTAGTTTAAGGTTAATTTGTTATTAATAGGTTTATTTACTGTTTCAATGCATTAGAATTACATCTGCATGGCTTCAGCTGAAGATTAGTTCATCTAGGTTAGTTTTTTCTATTTTAACTGTGCAGACTATCATTCAGACAACCTGTTCAGTCTGTTATTCAACCACCCCTTTCAAACCCATAGTTCAGTCTGTCATTCAACCCTTAGTTCTGTTTTTTAGTGTTTTTATGTGTTTTAAGAATGTTTTTAGTTTTGTTTTGTTAATGTCTGAATTATATTTTGATTGTAATAGTTAGATGACAATTTTGTTTAACATTAAAGTTAAAGTTTAGTTGTTTTAAACTATTTATTTAGGTTTTATCATTGTCTTTACCTCTTTTACCTTGAACGAAATTTAAGTTATTCTTAAGTTTTGTTTCTGATTTTGTTTTTTTGTTGTATGGTTTTGTGTTTATTCCTTTTGAATTGATTTATTTGTTTGTATGTAAAATTTAGGGTTATATGTGTTTTCCTTAGTATGTTTGTAGGTTGTCTCTTCTATGTTGTGTTATTGTTGAAAGAACTTGTAGGATAGAACCTAAAGATATTTCTTTTATTAAGTTTTCTACTTGCTTCTTTTTAAGTTTTCTACTTTCTTCTTTTATTAAGTTTTCTAGTTGCTTATAAGTTAAGTTTTCCTTGTACCCTAGTTTCCCATTTGAATAGTCAATTGTTGATTGTACTTTAGTATAAAACTTATTTTCAATTGTTTAGTTTATTTCAGTTTAATTACTTTAATAATTTTATTTTTGGAGTTTGACTCGGTTTTTCATTTTGAAAGATCTTTCAATATTTTGTTTGTTAAAATATTTACACGACAACCTCTACCTTCGCATATATTTTGTGTCAACTCTGAGCTTACCAACCCCGGTTGATAATTAAAGAATAGGTGGATTAATTTAGACAATAAAACACTCAACAACCCTATTTGTCTGGAGTGGGGTAAAAGACTTGTTCTGCAATGCTACCCCTTCAAATTTAATAAAGCTTGGCTCATGGAAGATTACTTCACCCCTCTAGTTGAGTCATCCTAGAAGGTTCCCTTGGATGTTGGACCTACAAACCCCTTGGAATCTCTCTCAGGGAAGTTAAAACGACTCAAAGTTTCGATTAAAGGCTGGGAGAGGAAGAAAAAATGTGAAAGGAAACAATTGCTCTTGGACTTAAATGAAGAGATCACACACATCCTATTGAAGGAATCCGAGATTCTGTCAACTGGAGATGCAAGCAGACTAGAAGAACTGCTTGATAAAAAAGGAAATATCTTGGCTCGTGAGATTACTACCCAAAGACACAAAAGTAGAGTCCTCTGGATAAAAGAAGGGGATGCCAACACCAAATTATTTCATGCTTATGCTTCAACAAGAAGGAATTCAAATGCTATTTGATCCCTCAAAGATATAAATGGTAACCTAGCATCTAAGGATGAATCCCTTAAGAAGATGGGGAAAAAACAATTCAATGATGTTTTCATGGATGATAAGTCTACAAATATTGCTGATCAACTTAAGGTAATAAGGATGTTTTCGACCTTTACTCAGACCGAGGAGGTAAACTGCTTCTTAGAGCCCATAACTATACAAGAAGTACAAGTAGTTTTGAAGGGATTCAAGAAAGACAAAATCCTCGAGCTTGATGGCTGGCCGGTTGAGTTCTTCCTGGATTTTTTTTACCTGATTGGCAAGGAGCTTACCTTTGCAGCAGAACAAGCAAGAGTTGAGGGGTACGTCCCGAGTTCTGTTAACTCCACTTTTTTGACCCTGATACCTAAGTGTGAAAATCCCTCCACCTTTGCAGACTTTCATCCTATATCCTTATGTAACCTTATCTATAAGGTCATTTCTAAAATTGTTGCGACCCGCCTAAATCCTATACTGAATAGGGCTATATCCTCACAACAATTCGGTTTTTTAAAGGACCGTCAGGTCCCTGAACTAGTAGGCATTACCCAGGAATTTTTACACTCCATCAAAGCCAAAAATTCAAGTGTCCTTGTTCTGAAGCTGGATTTAGTCAAAGCTTTTGATAGAGTCAATTGGACCTTTCTGAGACTCTTGCTCCTACAGATAGGTATCCCTCTGATTGGTGTTAACTGGATAATGGGATGTGTCACAAACTCTTGTTTTGTTGTTTTAATCAATGGGGCACCCTCAGATATTTTCCCTGCCTCAAGGGAAATTCGGCAGGGTTGTCCCCTATCTCCACTTTTATTCATTCTAATTATTGAGAGCCTCCGCAGAATCATTATTGATGCCCAACAGAAAGGTCTTATTAAAGGTTTCTAGTTCTCTCCTAGCCTGTCAATAACTCACTTACTTTTTGTTGATGATGTAATTCAAGTTTGGAATTGGAACTGTCCAAGAATGGGGGGGCATACAAAGAAGTATTGGACTTGTTTTTTTCAGCCACCGGTATGACTGTCAGTATGGAAAAATCCTCTTTTCTGTATCATATCATGGATGAAGAGACTAGAAGGCAAATTTCTCAGCTTCTCCCATACAACATGGCCCTTATCGACTCGGGGTTTAAATACCTGGGGTATAGATTAAAACCTCTGGGATATCGGGCTTCAGACTGGAAATGGATGGTGGTGATGTTCGAAAATAAGATAAATAACTAGACTTTTAGATTGCTCTCCCTTCGAGGCAGATTAATTCTCATCAAATCTGTACTTACAGGGATTGGTGTGTACTGGTTTTCTCTGGCAAGATGCCCCAGCTCTATACTGAATGCCTTGAGACGTTTAATTTTTAACTTCCTGTGGGGAATAACATATGGTCATCATCGTTTTCATTTGGCAAACTGGAAATCAAATTATGTTCCTGTTGAATATGGTGGATGGGACATAAAGAACCTAGAGTGGTTTGGGATATCCCTCCATTTGAAGAATTTGTGGCAGGTATTAAAGGGAAATGGTATTTGGAGCCAAATTATTGCTCATAAATATCTAAAGAATAGACCCATGGAGGACTGGATCCATGCCCGAAAATTCACTATTAATGGAACCTCATATATTTGGAATGGGTTTGTTAGAATTCTAGCTTGGGTTACGTGCAAGCTAGGTTGGAAGGTGGGTGACGGCCTGAAAATACGCCTTGGCATGGATCCGATTGGAGGTCTGGAAACCTCATACATTATACTGGTGGATCTCAGAGAATATCTGGCTGACTATGGGATATAGTGCCTGGCCCGGGAACAGAAATTGGATGGTCTCTCTGTTGGTTATAATGGATGGTTATCAGCCTTCGATCTGGACCTGGTAGGTGAATGGGAAGAACAATGGACATCTTTTGTAAAAGGTCTTTCTCACAGTGGAATAACAATTGGGGAGGTGGAGGATTCTCTCCTCTGGCTGTATGATAAGGATTCGAGCATGGTTTCTGGAAAAAAAAATCATATGAGCTTATCATATCATATTTTTTGCCTCCTCCTTCTGGATGTATCATCTCACAGATCTGGAACTTCAACATCCCCCAAAAGCTGAAGTGCTTTACTTGGTTGGATTTATTTAATGAAATAAATACTTGGGATAATCTCTGCAATAGGGGTTGGCTCGGTCTAAACAGGTGTTGCCTTTGTAAGGAGGAAGCTGAACCAATTGACCATCTGTTTGTAAATTGTTCCTTTGCTCGTGAGGTACCGATTTGCTTGGATAATTTGGCTGACATATGAGTGGACTGGTCTAAACCGACCCTTACAGGAAACATTATCAACTGGCTGGAAAAAGACAGAATGCTCTCTTGTCTGCCTATTTGGTTCATCTGGAACCTTTGGAAGATTAGGAACTGCTAAATTTTTTAGAACAAAGAGCCGAATATCCCCTGTCTCTGTCATAAGATTATATCTGAATATTTAACTAATCCAATATCTCAAGCTAAAAGACCTAAAGCCAGGAATATTGGGGATCCTCCATTAGAACAATTCCCCATGGATTTCTTTGATGGAGTTGCAGCGGATTCTAAAGGTGGATAAGGGGTCTGTATATGGATTAATGAACAACATTTCATTGAAATGAAATTAGGCTGCGGTCGCAACACTAATACAAGAGCCGAGATTTTGGCACTCTGGGCTTTACTTTCCATTGCCAAAGATATTGGATTTCCATATCTACATATCTTTGGCGACTCCTCTGTGATTATAAATTTGGCAAAGAATGAATCCACTCTTGCTATTGTGAACCTAGATGCTTGGTGCAACAACACCAAAAATCTCATTTCTTCGTTCACTTCAATGGATTTCAGCCATGTTTATAGGGAATATAATATGAGGGCTGATTCATTATCCAAGGATGGGTTGCTTATGGCTCCTGACCATATTTCTTTTACAGAATATTGTAAAGGTGATATTTATGGGGAAGTTTATCTCCAGCTGTCTTGAGTATTAGCTCTGATGCTGACTAAGGATTGTCTTTTGATGTAGTTAGTTGCCTTGGGGTGCTATCTTTCTACAAATTTTGGTTCATTGAGCTTATCCCTGGAAATTTGAGAGGACTCTATCTTATCTTGAATAATGCCTCAAGGCTCATAACTATCTTCCTTTGAGACATTTATGGCTGACCTTACTTGCATATTTTTTTATGAGAGGATCTCCTTCGGTTCATTAAGCCCAGGTGGGGACAAAAGTTGGCTCAGTCCTATCTCCCTGCTAGTTGTTTGATGATACTTTTTGCTGTATTGTGGTTAGATTTACATGAATGATCTTGTCGACTAGAAGATGTAACAAATTACCTTGGATTCAATAGAATATCAAGGAATGCTTTTTTCGTCTCAAAAAAAAAAAAATCTTTGGAGTGATACACCTATCCTCGATATCTTTACTAGCATTCATTATTAGTTTATAAATTTTTGCAGTGGGAAACTTCAAAATGGATGTAGAAGATACAATGGTGGTTGTTCTCACTCTTTTTTGAAATAAAAACAAATAGTTCAATCAACATATTACATGAAACTTACATAGTTTTTTCACACATTAAAATTTGAATTCTTACCAAGTTTTCAATGATGTTCCTTCAAAGAGAAAATATGACTAAATTTACCTCAACCAAGAAAATATTTTAGCATTCAAATTCATGGAAAATTTAAAATTAACTGTAAGTCAAATAATTGAAATTCTTGTCCCATAAAGTGTCTCTTCACATGTATGTCACATGTACTTCAATGATAATAACTTATCAAATAATCTACTAGGAGAAGGAAAATGGGAATTGGAATGAAGTATACAAGTTGGGATGCATTCCATTTCAAAATGCATCAAATGATATATGTTGGTCGCTATCACCTCGGAGAAAGCTTTTAATTCCTAAAAAACAATATCATTTTTAGAGTAAGATGATGGTTAAGCCCCTAAGTCCCACCTCTTACTAATGATCACAACATCAATTATAGTCATGTAGGTTCTTGTTTACTTCTAGTCCTCTTATCACATGCATATACATTAAGGCGACTTATTTGAATGATAATGTATTTTTTGTAGCGATATCTTTTAAGAGAAGGTTGACCCCTTGATGGTGCTTCTCTTTTATTTACTCTCTTTTGGCATGGTACTAAATAAGGTCATTTTCATGTTTATTTAGCTAACAAAGAGGAAAATCGTCATTTTTTTCTATCTGAAACAAATCACCCTACCATTTTCATTACATTGTTTTTTTGGATATTTGAATTGGGTGAAAATTGTAGCATTGGAAGAGGAAAGAGTAGTGAAAGTAAAAATATGTCTACTAAAAGGGTTGCCACTAAAACCTATAGAGATTTAAATGTTTCCACTCCTAACCTCACTCAACCTTCAAGGTTGACACCTCAACAATTACATGAAATAAGAAAAAATGTTATGTCTTTCAACTATGACATCAAGTACTGTAAGGAGTATAAGTATGGTGAGAATAAAATGCTCTACATAGATTTTGAAGAGGAAGGACTAACCTAAAAGATTCTCAATTTCTAGAAACAAAAGATATTATTTCCAACTATTTGGGGAGGAAAACTAAATTTGAAACCTTCCAAGTCTTCCTTTGGAGTTCAGGAAGTGGAATATTTGGGTGATATTATTTTTTATGAGGGTGTCAAGGTAAACCCCAACAAAATTACATTTATGATGGAATGGTCAATTTCCAAAAACTTTAAAGAATCATAGAGAATTCTTAGGATTAGTAAGATATTACCATAATTCTTAGGATTAATAGGATATATATTCAATTTATTTCGATTTCAATTTCAAATTTAATTTAATTCATCACCTAAACAATCTCAAACTCCAAAGTATTGTAAATATGGGTGAGCAATTACACATTGTAAGTATATCTTAACAATTTCTAAAGATATATGGGAAAACTCTAAAGTTGAACCAATTTCTATATTTTTGAAGGTTAGTTTTTCTGTGAAATTTTGTCATCCATATATTATTATATATTATACTTAGTTTCATACTATTAATATTTCTAACACCATTCAATTTCACCGAGAGTTGTGGATATAAGGAATTTAAGTGTGAGCAATTGAGTAGTTTAAATCAAAGGGACAAATTATTTCCAATACCCAGTTGGGTCTCTAATTTTAAAATGAGCATAATTGACGAGCCCTTCTTTAGCATAGGAAATTAATATTATCTCTCTGTTTGGAACTGTTTGCTCCATGCTGCAAACCTCAAATGTAGCCACAAACACTCACTACAATTCAAAAAAGCAAAGTACTTTGTGAGTGGGAGTATGGATTGTGGAAATAATACTATAGATTGGTGATCTTTCCCATGCTATATCTATTGTTCCTAAAACAAATACAACATTAGCTTATGCCTTTCATTGTGGTAAATATAATACTAAGCAAGTTTCAAAACAGGCTTTGAAACATCTAAATAAAATTTTGAACTTTTCCGCAGTCTTTAATAAAATTGTTTGAGATTATTCTTATTTCAGTGAATGAATGTGTGATAAAGTGTAATGAGTTGTCGATTAGTGCAAAGAAATAAAGTGAAACAATTGAGAGAATATCTACCTAAGTTATTTTCCTGGTAACAATTCATATGAGACTAATATTATATTATATCAGAATATCTACCTAAGTTCGTTAGCAGATGAGACTAATATTATATCTATGTTGGGTGCTAGAAGGTAATTCCAACCATCGTTGACTAAGTATGAGTCAATTAGGGCTTTCTATGATAGCTAACTAGTATTTGGTGTCCCATGGTAATGAGCCATGGTTTAGTGGTTTTGGTTAATCATGTAATCCTATATATACTTGTGTGAATATTAAGAAGGAATTCCCTTTCCCATGTATTGTTTTCTTCTTCTTTCACGCTTCATGTTCTTTAACATGACGGTGTAGATAAAATTTGATCTAAGTCTCATAAGAGGTGTATTTTATAGTTTAATAGGGGAGATGTGTAAGTCCTTCGGTGCNTATATATATATATATATATATTCACACACACAAATTAGATTCACACCTTTGGCTTGCCACCATGCCCAATGACATTTTCCCATTTGATTCTCTGTGTAGCATCGTATCGAAATTAACTTCCAAATTCAAGACAGTAGGATGATTCAAGCCTCGTAAGTTTCAACTATAGTTGTCGAATTATATTATAAATGAGGTGCATATGGGTATTATATTATTTTATTCAACTATAGTTGTTGAGTTATATTATATATTAAATGCATATTGATATTATATTCTTTTGGCAATTTGAGCAAACAAGTCAACGTATGCATACAAAATGACTATAAAAATATCACCATTTAGGCTTCCAAATAAACACATATATCACAAAATGGAAAACGATGTGCAATACTAAACAGTGTTAAACATGATTTTAGTTCACATTCTACTGGTAAAACATTGGCCACAACTCCAATGGAAAAAAACTAATATGTCTTTGTGAATTTGTTAATAAGTGACTTGTCAACGATGACACCTTACCCTACTATAGTACCCTTTATCTTTCTCTATATGATATTTAGTATCAAATGCTTTGGAGTGATACACCTATCCTTGATATCTTTACTAGAATTCATTATTATTTCTAAATTTTTGCAGTGGGAAACTTCAAAATGGATGTAGGACATACAATGGTGGTTGTTCTCACTCTTTTTTGAAATAAAAACAAATAGTTCAATCACATATTACATGAAATTTACATAGTTTTTTCACATGTTTTTGCATTGGGAAACGTCAAAATGGATGTAGAACATACAATGGTGGTTGTTTTCACTCCTTTTTTAATAAAAACAAATAGTTAAATCAACATATTACATGAAATTTACATAGTTTTTTCACACGTTAAAATTTGAATTCTTACCAAGTTTTCAATGATGTTCCTTCAAAGAGAAAATATGACTAAAATTACCTCAACTAAGGAAATCTTTTGGCATTCAAATTCAAGGAAATTTTAAAATTAATTGTAAGTCAAATAATTGAAATTCTTGTCCCATAGGGTGTCTCTTCACATGTATGTCACATGTACTTCAATGATAATAACTTATCAAATAATCTACTAGGAGAAGGGAAATGGGAATTGGAATGAAGTATACAAGTTGGGATGCATTCCATTTCAAAATGCATCAAATGATATATGTTGGTCGCTATCACCTTGGAGAAAGCTTTTAATTCCTAAAAAATCAATATCATATTTAGAGTATGATGATGGTTCCCCTTAAGTCCCACCAATTATTGATGATCACAACATCAATTATAGTCATGTAGGTTTCTTGTTTCCTTCTAATCCTCTTTATCACCTGCATATACATTAAGGCGACTTATTTGAATGATAATGTATTTTTTGTAGCGATATCTTTTAAAAGAAGGTTGACCCCTTAATGGTGCTTCTCTTTTATTTACTTTCTTTTGGCATGGTACTACTTAATTGGGTCATTTTCATGTTTATTTGCCTAACAAAGAGGACAATCGTCATTTTTTCTATCTAAAACAAATCACCTTCCCATTTTCATTACATTGTTTTTTGGATATTTGTATTGGGTGAAAAATGTAGCATTGGAAGAGGAAAGAGCATTGAAAGTAAAAATATGGCTACTAAAAGGGTTTCCGCTAAAACCTACAGAGATTTAAATGTTCCCACTCGCAACCTCACTCAACCTTTAAGGTTGACACCTCAACAATTGGATGAAATAAGAAAAAAGGTTATGTATTTCAACTATGACATCAAGTATAGTAAGTATTATAAGTGTGGTGAGAATAAAATGTTCTACATAGATTTTGAAGAGGAAGGACTAACCTAAAAGATTCTCAATTTCTAGAAACAAAAGATATTATTTCCAACTATTTGGGGAGGAAAACTAAATTTGAAACCTTCCAAGTGTTCCTTTGGGGTTCAAGAAGTGGAATATTTTGGTGATATTATTTCTTATGAGGGTGTCAAGGTAAACACCAACAAAATTAGAATTATGATTAGTAAGATATTACCATAAATTCTTAAGAATAGTAAGATATTACCATAAATTCTTAGGATTAGATATTACCATAAATTCTTAGGATTAGTAGGATATATATTCGATTTATTTTGATTTCAATTTCAAATTTCATTTAATTCATTACCTAAACAATTTCAAACTCCAAAGTATTGTAAACATGGGTGAGCAATTTCACATTGTAAGTATATATGAAGAATTTCTAAAGATATCTGGGAAAATTCCAAAGCTGAACTAATTTATACATTTTTGAAGGTTAGTTTTTTCTCTCAAATTTTCTCATCCATCCAGTATTATTTATTATACTTAGTTTAATATTGTTGATGTTTATAACACCATTACCCGCAGTGGTGTGGCTCATTGGTGATTCGCTTGATATGAAGTCATATGTTGTGATGGAGGTCACGAGTTCAAATCACACCCGAGCTTACCCATGTCCCACACTTGCTGGTTGTTGTGGGGAACCTGCCAGTATAGTGGTAGCGGGAATGGATCCCTAGACCCT
>LPNX010819992.1:32013-133402 GCA_001517045.1 Pseudotsuga menziesii | reverse complement strand
TAACACCATTCAATCTCACAGAGAGTTATGGATCTAAGGCACTGATGTGTGAGCAATTGAGTAGTTTAGATCATAGGGACAAACTATTTCTAATACCTAGTTGGGTCTCTAATTTTAAAATGAGCTCAGTGATGAGTCCTTCAATAGCATAGGAAATTAATATTATCTCTCTGTTTGGAACTGTGTGCTCCATGCTGAAAACCTCAAATGTAGCCACAAACACTCACTACAATTAAAAAAAAAAGTACCCTGTGAGTGGGAGTATGGATTGTGGAAATAATACTATAGATTGATGATCTTTCCCATGCTATATCTATTGTTCCTAAAAAAATACAACATTAGTTGATGCATTTCATTGTGGTAAATATAATACTAAGCAAGTTTGAAAACAGGATTTGAAACATCTATATAAAATTTTGAACTTCTCCGTTGTCTTTAATAAAATTGTTTGAGATTATTCTTATTTCAGTAAATGAATGTCTGATAAAGTGTAAAGAGTTGTAGAGTAGTGCAAAGAAAGAAAGGGAAACAATTGAGAGAATATCTACCTAAGTTCTTTTCCAGGTAACAATTCATATGAGACTAATATTAGATTATATCATAATATCTACCTAAGTTCGTTAGCATATGAGACTAATATTATATCTATGTTTGGTGTTAGAAGGTAATTTCGACTGTCATTGACCAAGTATGAGTTAATTAGGGTTTTCTATGATAGCTAATTGGTATTTGGTGTGCCATGGTAATGAGCCATGGTTTAGTGGTTTTGGTTAATCATATAATCCTATATATACTTGTGTTAATATTGAGAAGGCATTCCCTTACCCATATTGTTTTCTTCTTCTTTCACGCTTCATGTTCTTTAACATGACAATGTTAGAGAAAATATGATCCAAGTCCTATAAGTCTGTTCTAGTAAACCTTTTCACAATGTGGAAAGCACATAGATCCAATCTCACATCCATTGGAGGTTGTTGGTCAAGATGGTTGTGAACACATAGGCATGAACTTTTCTTCACAGAGTGAAGAGACAATGTATATTTTTTATTTCTTTTTTTACCTTGTTGGAGCACTGTCGCACCCTATCCCTCTCACGAACTGTCACATACTTCCAATGCCAGGCCTGTTGTTAAGGAAAAGTGAGGCATTGCCTCGCCTGTTGTTAAGGAAAAGTGTGGCATTGCCTCTCTTGTTGTTAAGGAAAATCACAACATTTCCTTTCTTGTTGCTAAGAAAAAGCACAACATTTCCTTGCCTGCTGTTAAGGTGAATCACAACATTTCCTCGCTTGTTGTTAACGAAAAGAAAAACATTTCCTCCCCTTTTGTTAAGGGAAAGTGAGGAACTACCTCGCATGTTGTTAGGGAAAAGTGCGGTAATCATTGTTCACTTAACGATTTTTGTGTGCCACACCTTGTGTCAACCTATGTTAGCTCCAAAAGCAGTGACATTGTCGATGGATCTACCAAAAGAGATTAAAGAAGTGAGAAATTATTTAACACCAGTAGGATTATGCAGACCTTTAATGGAGAAAATTATGACCTATGGGCATTACAAATAAGAAATTTGTTAAGGTCATAAGGCTTGTGGAATTTTGTATTTGAAGAAGATCCTATTGATCTAGAAGCATTTGAGACTTTGACATAATTCCATAAAGAAAGAAAACAAGTTGTTTCCTTAAGTCTCATATAAAAAGATATAGATTATTCCATTTTTCATATCATTGCAGAAGTTTATACTCCAAAGAAAGCATGGGATATATTGAAAGTAGAGTTTAGGTAGCTCTAATTAAAATTGATGTTCGAAATTTTGTGGCAGAGTTTTGGTTTACCAGCAAAATAAACAAGAGATTATCAAAACCATAGGTCTTACAAAACCCTTAGCCATGCTAAGTTAGTATTGGAAAGTGATCTTAATGCATTCCATCACATGTCTAACCAAATCATAATGGGAAATTGTCATCATGGTAGTGGTGGTGGATTGACTCATAATTGTCCATTTATTCACATAGTATCATCTTTGTAAAATGCGTACAATAGCTACAACGTTCTTGGAACTAATTTATAATCTACATGGAAACCCCAATATTATTATAAATGACAAAGATATGATTTTCACAAGTAATTTTTTGGACTAAATTGTTTTCTTATTTAGGTACTCAATTAGCTCATGATTCCTCTTACCATACCTAACATGATGGGAAAACTATGATTTTAACTAAATGTATGGAATATTATCTTCATTTCTTTTCATCCAATAGACAATCACAATGGTTCAAATGATTAACATTGACATAATGGTGGTACAACACTTCCTACCATAATTCTTCCAAAATAGCCATGTTTAAGCATGTTATGGTTACCATTATTCATTTGTTACATCACCTTTAAGTGGGAAAAATAAGGTTATAACAATGGAGGAATACATACAACACCAAAATTATTTTTTCCATCTATTTAAGAACAACATGGCTATAGAAAAAAAAATGATGAAATAAGAAGCATGAAAACATCATAGGGAAAGGCCAATTGAGGTGAGGGAATAGGTATTTTTTAGGATGTAACCATATAAATAGATATATACCTCAATTGGAAAAATATGGAAAATCAATTTAGCACCTAAGTAGTATGGCCCCTATAAAGAGTTGCATAGGATTAACAGTATGGATTATATATTGGAGTTACTACCTTATGCACATGAGCATCCAACCTTCCATGTTTCATCTTTAAAGAAGGGAATTGGGGACAAGATCCTAGTTTAGAATATTCAATTAGAGTTGGATGAAGAGGAAAAATTCATACTAGAACATGAATCAATCATTGAAAATATTATCAAGCAACTTAGGAATAGAGAAATTGTGCATTACCTCACTAAATGGAAGAACTTGCCAACATAATATGAAAGTTGGGAATACTGTATCTTCGTAAAGAAACATCCACAACTTATCAATGTTAATGGAAACACTTTTTGAAGGAAAGGTGCATGTTAATCCCCAAATCCCCCTTACCCTGTTAATTAACATTACACTAGATATAGTAATATAGTTTACTATAGGCTTAATATCTCCTTCTAGCCCTGTTTGTCTCCTTTATACACACCAAGGAAACTTATTTAAATTATCATATTAATATAATGTGCATTTATATTTTGTAAAAGGAGGGGAATAACCAAGGAAACTTATTTAAATTATCATATTAATATAGTGTGCATTTATATTTTGTAAAAGGAGGATTCCCCTCAAAAAGATCTCTTTTATACACGCTTTGAATTTATTTTTCCATGCTACTACTAAATTGGGTCATTTTCATGTTTTTATGGGTTATTGGTTCACAACAAGGGTATTGAGTACATGTAAGAGATCATGGAGGATGTATATCTTGGAAAACCACAGAGGCAATGATGAATGTCTTCAAGAATATTTAGCATAGCGTATATTGTCTAATATGTTTCATGTGGGCATTCGCTAATGCAATTGAAGGAATACTTAAAGTGACCTCGTATAGGATTTAACTATATAAATAAATAATTATCCCCCGTTAAAGTTCAAAAAAATGGTGAATTTGGCACAAAGTCTTACACATAATCAATACAATTGAAACTTGGTTTTATATAGTAAATGAAATCAATCATTTACAAATTGAATAGACAAAATAATGTGCATGGCTCTTACAACTTAGTGAAAAGAAGAAACTTTAGCTCTATGTGAACTTAATACTAACAAAAATTCATCTTGGTCAAACTTGAATACATCTCTAGAAGCATATTTTATATTAGTAGGTACAACACCTTTTCCATAAGGGCTTATGTCCATGTATATACCAAAACCCCACCTTCACCAGTTATTGTAACTAAGAGTAGATAAAACAATAATTAAAAAATAATGAAAATATGCAAACATATCCTTTAAACATGCATATTAACTACTAAATAATTCAAACAGTGATTTCCAATGCTTTGAACAAACTTTTTTTTTGGGTAGAAAAAGATTGTTTATCATCCTATGGAAAGGCAATAAAGCTTCAAATATATGAAATATATGTCCTCGTAAAAAGTTTTTTATATTTTGGATTCCAATATTCTCTATGGGAGGCTCCTTTAGTTCTCCAATGGGACATTTCTATCTTGAATATTAATGTGAAACGATTCCCCCTAACTATCATGTGAGTTTGGAGGGATATCCCTCTCAAACCTTAACATGGTTAGTGGGAATTCTGACTAGGATTAATGGAATGTAATTTTGTTATAAACCATGCATTTAATTATAATAACAAGGTTAGTAGGGATTTTGACTAGGATTAATGGAATTCAATTTTTCTTATAAATTATGCATTTAATTATATTAACAACATAAATGATAATTTGTCACGTTTCTAATTAAAATCGCTTAAATGTTATAGATGAGAGAAATTGAGGTGATAACAAATGCCCCTTAATGTGAAAGGTTAGAATCACATAATATTGCTAAAATGCATCATGTGTTTCTTTACCATGGTGTTGTGTGTGTGTGTAGAGAGAGAGAGAGGGAGGGAGAGAGAAAGAGAGACTCTAATGGAGAGATCAAAGAGGTTACCTATAAAAAAAATAATGGTGAGGTGATGTAAATATATAGTCATTTTACAAACAAGGTGAGCATACCAAGGAGAGAGAGAGAGCACTACTATATTTTTGACCTATAGGGGTGGCTATCTTCCACCCCCAAAAGTGACTTTTGGGGGAGATTTTGGTTTTATAAGTAGCCTTGAAAAAACTTCCCCCAAATTCATCGACGCTAAAAGTATTGGATTTTACAGAAAGTTCTAAAAGAGATAAAAGTGCCCTCAAAAGTGAATTTTGGGGGCAGTTTCGAACCCCCTCCCCCCCTTAGATACCTTCAAGGGTAGTTTTGAATCCCCCTAAAAGTATCTCTTACAAACTTATGGGAGTGGTTTGGAATCCACGCCCCCCAAATTCGTCGATGCTAAAAAGTCTGGGATTTTAGGGGTAGTTCTAAAAGAGATCAAAGCCATCCCCAAAAGTGACTTTTGGGGGTAGTTTTGAACCCCCTTGTAGATACCTACAAGAGTGGTTTTGAACCCCCATCCACAATATACCTATGGACATTGGGGGTGGTTTTTAACCCCCTCTAAAAGTTTCTCTTACAAACCGATGGGGTCATTTTGGAATCCCCGCCCCTCCCCCCACCAAAGTCATTGACGCTAAAAAGTTTGGAATTTTAGGGGCAGTTTTGAAAGATATCAAAACCTCCCCCAAAAGTGACTTTTGGGGGTGGTTTCAACCTCCCCTATAGNACTCCAAAAAGTATCTCTTTCAAACCTACGATGGTGGTTTTATTCCCCCCCCCCCACCCTAAACTCACTCTTGCAAACCTATGGGGGTGGTTTTGAAACCCCCTCATAAAATCCTACAGGGGCAATTCGGAACCTCCCTCATAGACTCCTATGGGGCTGGTTTATACCCCCTTCGTAGATTCCTACAGGGAAAGTTATAAACCCCACTCATAGACTCCTATGGAGGCAATTATAAACCCCCCTTAGAGACACCTATGGGGGTAGTTATAAACCCTCCTCATAGCGACCTATGGAGGAAGTTATAAACCTATTATTTTTTATATATTAATTTTATTTGGATATTTATCTAAAATAATAACAAGCACATCAAGATATCCAATATGAATAAGATACACAAGACACATGGATTTTCATCGGGGAAACCATAAAGGAGAAAACCCCGCAAACTTCCTCAGAATAGTTTCAGCACTAATACAATATCACAAGATGGAAAAAACCAAGAATAAGATGTCTCTTATAGCTCTGTCTCTTCCTCCTCATCCTCTCTCTCCTAAAGCGCACATGAGAAAGTGTGAGTGTGTCACATCAAATTAGGAGGGTGCCTCCCTATTTATATCCTTACGTTGAGTGACTTAATCAACTAACTAGGTTGGACAAGATACCTATTTGGGATTATCTACCTATGAATACCTCAAAGTACATTTTTCTTTATTTATTCTTGGGACTATTTCCCTGACTTACAACAAAGGGTTTACCTCAATGACCATACATTATAATGGCATCCCGAAAGGAGGGAAACACATATCCGATGAGGGTACAACAATATACAATAATAATTTGCATCATAATATATTATGAAGTTACAAATACACCAGCATTCCCTCTTAAATAGGAAGGTATTATCTCGCCACAGTCATCAATACAATTGGACATGTCGTCATAATTGAATCATCATCGTCGTTGCTTCCATAGTTCTCATCTTGTCGATCATTTAATAGTGACATATGTCTATATATCCATCATAGGAAGTTTATACATAGACATCCCTGTTTCATGATGGGTGTAGGCCTAGTCCTCATCTAGGTCTTCATCATATCCATGAGAAATCCATCACATAGGTACAACCCAGGACCATTCATTACATTCCTACTACAATCACATGTGTATCCTACCATCATCTCATCGTATCCACATCATCTTGTCATATCCAAGTCATCTCGTCGTATCTGAATCATATTTTCATTGTACATGGAGAAGATCCCAGATGCATATCATTGACTATCTATGTTCTATCAACATAGGAGCACACCAAGACTTATTTACATCACCAACACAACTTGTGACTACCACTATGCGAGAATATCCTAGGAGCACACCAAGTGCATTATGTCTCACCATGATCAACTTGTGTTCTATGAACATGGGAGCACACCGAGACTTATTTATGTCAACAAGTCAACATGTGTCTACCACTATGTGAGAACTTCCCAGACGTTCACCACGTGCCTTGTGACCTCTCATCATGTCCAACATGGGAACACACACACAAGGACTGATTACAACCGAACAACCTGTGTACCACGCCAGGATCTTTTCCATTCCAGGTTAACCTCAAGGACTTATTACATCCGAACAACCTACATACCATTCTAGGATATTTTTTGTTCCATGATAACCTATGGGGCTGATTACATCTGAAAAACTTGTGTACCACGCCAGGATCTTTTTCGTTCAAGGACAACCCATACCAAGATTGATTACGTCCAAGGATAACTTGTGTACCACACTGGGACTGATTACATCTGAGGATAACTCATAGGAATGATTATGTCTGAACAACCTGTGTACCACACCAGCATATTTTACATTCAAGGACAACATGTCTACCTTCCCATGTGAGATCTTGTACTTGTGCATCTACGTCTTCTGGTATTTTCGTCATCTCTAGCATGGGAGCACACCAGGACTTATTACGTTACAAAGATAATCCGTGCCTCTGGCCATGCAAGAACTCTTCACTCCCTTTTTCTAGGTACCTTGATCTAGAGAACACCAAGTCTCTCTTTGAAGTATTCAAACTTCACTCTGGGTAGCAGCTTGGTCAATACATATGTTATTTGTTCATCTGTCACCACATACTAGAGATTCACTTCTCCTCTCTACATCATAGAAAAATGCAGGTCAAATCAAACAAATTGGATAGTAGTTTTCGAAGCCATACTACCTCACAAGTAGCCAAGCATGCTTCCTCAGCTGTACTCAACACCACGCACAACTGCTTCATGTTAAACCAAGAGATCATGTCGGATCTCAAACTGAAGCAGCAACCTGAAGTGTCTTCCTATCAGTGGAATTTCCTCCCCAATACAAATCAGCATAACCATGTAGGTTAATCTTTTAATCCGCATCATACTTGAGCCCACACTCAATTGTACCCTTCAGGTACCTCAATACATGCTTTGCAGCAACCAGGTGAACATGTCTCAGATCCGTCAGGAACTGGCTGATTGTGTTCATGACAAAGCATATGTCCGGTCTCATATTCGTCATGTATATCAATCATCTGAGGATACATCATGGCATCAACTGACTCTGATGAAGCATCACACAATAGCTTCAATTTTAATGCCATAGTTGTGGCTATCACCTTACATCCTAGCATACTTCATACTTTCCTTGACCAAGGAAAATCCCATCCATACCCTTCCACACCTCCATGTCTAAGAAGTAGTGCATCATCCCTAGGTATTTCATCTTGAACTCAGTGGAAATCTTCCTCTTTGCATCTACAATGAGTCTGTCCTCTCCTGTTAGGTCATCAACATTTACAAATGTTTTCACCTTCAACTTAAAGTAAGGTTGGAACCTACTTTACTCTCAGTAAATCCTAATTCCATCAATAATTTTTCCATCCTTTCCTACCATGTCAAAATTATTGAACTTGGAGATCTTCTGTGGTCACTCACTCTGAAGTGGAGCATCATCCTCCCTCTACATTTTGTACTCTATGTATCAGTACATTCTGTAATAGAGTAGCAGGTAGCTTCCTCTGCTACTGATCTTCTATGTATCCATCTATGTCATCTCTTAAGGTCACTGGATACAAATATTCTCTATCTTGAACTTTGTTTGAAAGTTCCTCTTGCACCCATCTGTGAGCTTGTCGTCCTCTATAGGCTTACGTCTTCAACCTTGTAGAAAAGGTTGAGATCTCCATCACTCTAGGTGATCTTCAAGATCCTCATGTAACTATATGTGTGTATCCATGGGTTCCTTATGAGATCGTACAAATCCTTTTCCACGCATGTAGTTTTCTGCTCGATATACACTTCTACTAGAGAAGTATGTCTGGCCAATGGAGTATGTCATGCCATAGTCTACTCTGTCTTTCTGAGAGAAACCATGAACCTTATTTGTATCCCTTCATGTTTCCATGTGTTGCATGATTGATCTTGTAGATCCACATGGAAGACACTATGTACTTCCCTTCAGGTCTTAGAACCGCATCCTAGACATCATTCTACATGATCAACTGGTACTCTTTGATCATAGTCTCCTTCCATTTATTCTCGGTTTCTTCTTCATAGATGGAAGGATATGCATCAATGATGTCACTCAACCTTACCACATAATTGTAGTGTGTTCGAGGCCTTTTACTTTCCTTGGAAGTCCCATCACACTTTTCTTCATCTTGGATGATCTCGCGTTCCCAAGATGGTCTTCATCTATTTAGGTAGATCTGTCACTCTCATTAGGTCATATCATGATTCTTATATTCTTCTAAAGGTATTTATTCCACCATGGTGTCTCTAACCCTAGGAGATTCAAGTTCCTCTTCATGTATGTCTGTTGGAGTGAATATTTTAGTTGAATTGTCGTCACTTGTTCTTTAGAACAAGTCTCATCCTTCTTTTTCTTATAGGTGATTGTACACGATCTTTCCTACAAGTCCAATTTAGTTGCATGATTAGAAACATTTCATAATTTCCAAAACATATTAATAGTGACAAACTATAGTTCATAAACATATATGTCACACAGTCATGCAACTATCTTAGCCAATGCTACAACATTCATCCATAGGGTAACTTTCTAGATGCCTTCCATTTCTACCAAAACATTTATTAATAGTGTGCACTACTCCCAAAATGTCAGCAAAGAGGTTTCATTCTAGATAAGTAGCAGTGGAATGTTGTACAGCACCATTGGCTACTTACCCATCATATGCAATTCAGTATTATATCATTCATAAATGCAAACATACAATCATGCATAATACATCAACTGAATATAAATATGTACTCAACTAAACAATATCGTTTAAGTAGATATATAGGTAATGACAACTAAACACTTATATTTTTTTTTTGGTGGGTAGAATCCCTCTTGATCCTTATGTCCTTGCAAGAATAAATGGAGGCTTTGACAGTGTGCTCTACTTCATCATCTGATTCTGAGGATATGTGTTTGTCTTGCTCATGTTTGAGCAAGTCTTTTGTGTACTTGTTCTAAATCTAAGTGTCACTTCTTCATTCACAACTGCATTACTTCTTATCCAAATACTAAGATGGATAAGAGTATGATCTTTGTCTTCATCGCTATAATTCTTCTGGATCAAAGTACATATTCCTTGTCACTTGAGGACCTTTTCTTTGTTGAATCTTTTATTCATTCGTTCATCATCTTCAGCTGTGTGAGCATGATGTCTTTTATTGTTTGACTTCTTGTTAAAGGAGCCTCTGTTTCTGGGACAGTAAATGGAGTAGTGTCTGTTTTCATCACAAGTGTAGCATCGAATATGGAAGGATCTATACTGAATTTATTTTGTCTTGTGTGGTGATGGTCCTTCCTTTTGTTGTGATGATGGTCCTCCTTCTTTCTATTAATTCTTCTGGTGTGAATTGTGAGAGATTAATATTTAGTTTCTCCCATATTTTTCTCTCTTGTTATGAGTCGAGCTTCTTCTTGTTTTCATTCTTCCCATAATCTATTGAAAGAGATCAGCTTCCTTCTTGCACATATTCCTTGAATGAATGAATCCCATGATCTTGGGAGGCCATTCAAGGTGGTCATAAAAATCTCTTCATCTTCCACATTCTCTTTGACTGCTTCAATTTGTTCCTTTATTTTAGAAACCCTTATGAAATGGGACTACATGGTCTTAGAGTTCTGTATCCTCACATTCTTCAGCCATTTCCTCAATGTCATCTTTTGATTGACGTTTTTTCCTTTGAACAACTTCGTCAAAGCATCGAACACTTCCTTTGGTGTCTTCAAGGATGACACATGTGGGATGAGATGATCCTTAATAGAATCTACAATGATTCTCTTGGCCTTAACCAAGTTATTCTTATGAGTAGCCTTAGCCTCATCTCCTTCTATCTCTAGAACTTCCTCACTGATATACTGCTCTAAATCATTTTCTTCAAGGATCAGGGAGATCATATACTTCCATGCTCGAAAGTTGTGATCTCCCCCAACATTATCATCAACCTGGGTGTGATGAGTCATTTTGAAATGAGAACCTCAATTGGAAATAGCAGATATATAGATCTTATTAGTTTGAGGTTCCCAACCTATTTTTGGAGCTGAATGAGATAGGGTTTGTGAGAGTAACCCTAATTTTTCGAACTTGGAATTTCAAACGTTAGATTGGAAAGGAAGATGTTCCTTTTTAAGGCGAGTTATCCAATGTACTCCTTTTAATAAAAATGTGGTGGGAATCCTCCATAACTGGAAGCCCTAGTTTCTCCAATTTCTTCTCCAGAATTATCTAATATTGATTATGTTGTATCTCTGAAGTTCTTGCTCCTTAGGGTCTAAGAATTCATCCTGAGATATCTTGGTTTGTCTTCTTTCCAACGCCATAGGTTAGAGAAGAATTGTATTAACCAAGTGGAACTTATGCTAAGTATCCCAAGATAATTTGTTTTAGGATTGGTTAAGTATATAAAACTTGTATGTACTTCCACGTGCCATTGTTTCACCTTTGGGGTATGAAATACTAACCACAGAGACTACGGCTTGTGCCTTGTTTGTAACATTTTTTGAAATTTGATTTGGACCTTCCTAGCCTGAGATGTAGCGATTCTCCCTAGGTCACTTTTTTAAGATTGGATTCTGGAGGAGGTCGGAACCTTGATTTGGAGGAATCATATATCCTAAAGTATAGAGAATATGAGGATGATACTTGTATAAAAGGTACAACGAGATTTCTTATTCGTCCTGTCTAAGTTTCATCTCCTGATCATTCTCCAATATCAAGTTATAGAAAAATTCCCAAGATGACTAGAGTTTGTCTTATAGGGTTTTAAAGCATGACACCCTAATTTCCAATAACTTCCATTGTAACATTATTTCAGCTACATAGTGACTTATTTAAGACTGGATTTGATATTGTGTTAGTTTTTCTATATTAATTTCATTAGGATCTTTATTTGAAAGAACAACAAGCAAAAAAAAATTTGATAATTCATAAGATACATAAGATACAGAAGACATAAGGATTTTCATTGGGGAAAACATAAAGGAGAAAACCATGAAAACTTCCTCAGAATAGTTTTGTCACTAAGACAATATCACAAGATGGAAAACCCCAAGAATAACATGTCTCTTGCACCTCTATCTCTTCCTCCTCCTCATCTCTCTCCTAAAGCACACATGAGAGAGTGTGAGTGTATCAAACGAGGAGGGTGTCTCCCTATTTATATCCTTCCATTGAGTGACGTACTCAACTAACTAGGTTGGATAGGATACCTAATTGGGGCCGACCTAAATATAAATACTTAAAAGTACATTTTCCTTTATTTATTCTGGGGAATATTTCCCCAACTTACGGCGGAGGTTTTACCTCAATAAACATACATAATAATGACATCTCTAAAGGAGGGAAACACATCTCCGATGGGTGTACAACAATATACATTAGAATATCTTCTGAAGTTACAAATACATCAACGAAACCCCCCTTATAGAAATATACAGATATGGTTTGAAACCCCCTCATAGCCTTTAATATAAAACATCATAAAAAATATTTTACTAGAAATAACAATATTGCAATATCAACATCAAGGCACTGAGGAAGAGAACCATCAACCTCCTACTTGTAAGGCACTCTTCCAATGAGCTAGCACCCTCTAAGAATTGGGGAGAGGAGCGATATTAAAACACAAATTTCATAATTTTTAATTCTAAGAAAATACAATAAGATTCAAATAAAACCATGCTTAGAGTCCAATTTATTTTTCCAAACATGGTCGTGCTTAAAATCCAAAATGTTTTTCCAAACACAATAATAAGTACAAATATCTATTTTTTTAGAGACATGTAATAAATTATTGAAGTAAAAATACAACTGAAGGTGGGAATGGTTCAATTTGGAAAACTTGGGTGAAGCTCTTGTAGATATTCCACTTAATAGTTGAATATGTTTCTTCCTTTATGGGGAGAAGGTGGGGTAAGGAATCAAGTGAGATTGAGTAGGGATAGAGGAAATCAATCAAAATATTACCCATTGACTTAAGAAGCAATTGTGGCTCATAGAGACAACAAGGGATCTGGCCTATTTGGCAAAGTATGGAATTCTCTCAAAAGAGAAGAGTTCCAAAAAGTGGTATTTCTAACATCTTGAAGGGGAGTCTACCATATGTCATACTCTATCAAGAAGTATTATAGCTGTGAAGGTTGTCTCGAGGTGAATGGATATGCAAAAAACTATACATATGCAATATAGCAATGAATGGCCCTTTGCATTGAATACTGTTGGGATATTATAAATCCACTCCACACTTAGGATAACAATATTTACTCATTTTTTATTAATTTCCTACCCTCTATCCTAGATAGTTGGCATCCAGTTGCACCGCTTGGTAAACACTTTACATATATTCCCCAGGAGCACCTTAATACTAATTCTGGTTAGATCCTTCCCACTTTATTGACTACTAGAATTAGTAATTGCGCCTTCCTGCATATTATGTTTTTAAATTTCTTTATTCCATCTTTTTAGTGGATAAGGTAAAGCTAGTCAACTAGAAAACTACTATATTTTGTTTCCAACCCGTTCTCCATGATTTTCACTCCATATTCCAGTATTAGCATGCTTTTACATGACTCATGACAACTCACTCGTGCTTTATCTAATTCATGAGGTCCTTGACAGAGTTGGAAAGTGATTTAGACACTTAGGGGGGTTTATCATATTTAGTAAGACTGATTTATGAGATAGCATTAGTTGTCTTCGAGCAACTCAATTTTACTTTATAAGTATGTATTATTATTGTAATACTAAATCAATCATCATTTATCGATCACTCCTTAATGTGTGTGCATTATTCTTCTTCGTCTCTCCTTGTTGGTTGTGGGAATGGGAATGTTTGCGTAGATGGGGTAACTAGTCAAACTATCACAAACTCATAGTGTGCTATTGTTTTTGAATCCATATCTAGGTAGGGTGGTGTAAGGCACCACACAGGTATTCCCAGAGTGAGCCCAAGTAGAATCAGTTGAGCCATTACTGGCATCCCTTTCACTCCTGCAGGGGGTTACAAGAATGGGATTTGAAAAATGGGAGGCACTGATGGGATCAATGTTTGATCCAAACCATGAGTTGTGGGAGGTGTTGATGATGATGTCGTTGAGGTGGGAGAGCAATTTTTGGAGGTGAAAATAGTGCACATGAGTCCATCCATAAAGGTGGGGGTTTCAAGAGAAGGACCAAAATATGCCCCTTGAAAGTCAAAATCTTTGTATACACCTGGGAATATATCAACATAATGTGGTTGATTCACTTCTCCTACAATGGGTAGGATGTTTTAACGATTATTGTTGGCATGAGGGTCGGAGTAGTTGAACTAGTCAAGGGTGACAATATTCCCATTAAAGGGAAACATCATGATGCAAAATACTGAATACGAAACTACCTTCATGGCGTACATGTAGCTACGACCCAAAAGGATATTGTAGTTGAGTTGTGCATCGAAAAATACAATATTGATCAGTACAATATTTCCCCCTACCTCAATGGGAACATTTAGGTACAACCCTCTCGGTTCCGATGATATCCAATCATACGCGTGAAGGGAAATAGATGAGGGGACTAACTCAGGTGATCCTAATATTTTCCAAACATTCGAGGACATGAAACATATATATGCGCCTTAATTGATGATGCGTCGATGGATCATAATGCTTTTAATTGTGACTAGGACATGGAACACAACTGACAAGGGTAGTCGTGGTTCACCTTTTTTTAGGTTGAAAGTCATGAGGCACGATTCGAAAGGGTCAACAACACCAAGTGCATTGAGTAGTTCCTTCATTTAGGTGGGGCATGACTGGAGCACTTCTAACGTGGACATAGCAACTGGAGGCTGAGTTAAGTCATCCATAATACTATAGTTGTGGGTGGATTTCATGTGAGGGTTATGGGAAGTACACCTGAGTGGTGCCTTTGGAATCCTCAAGATGTGTTCCATGCTGGGGAAAAAAACTTACAAAGGGCCTCCCGAAGGAGTAGGTATGTCTTCTCCTTGAGGAGGCACGGGATCACCATAATCTTTAGTTCGATCCTGGAGGTTGATGTCGATCATGTTCATATAGATATTTTGGTAGGAGTTATCATTTTAGAAACACAAGAATTAAAAATTATTGTTGTTGGGAAACTACTCATTGATTGGCAAACAATTGTTGCAAGACAACTTTCTAGGGTTGTGGTGCATTAGGCACTTGAGGGGGGTTCACAATTTTATTTTTCTTTGCTTCCACCAACTGTTGGTAGTTATGGATAAAAGGAAAATGGTGAGTATAGTGACCATACTCTCCACATATCAAGCAAGAATAATAGGTCCTCAAGTTGTAATTTTCCCCTTATTTGGGGGGGTTGTTAGTCCCCATGTTCTGGTTACCCGGGTTCAGGTTCTGCTAGGGAGGCGGGTTTCCCCCTTGCTCTTGTTGTTGGTTCTTCCTGTTCTTACCTTTATTATTCCCTCAATTTTGAGGGTTATGGGGATTGGAGATGTTCAACTTCTCAAATTGTTGTTTTTTTATTGGAAAGAAGGTTAGACAAAATTAACCACCATATGAGGCATGGGGGATGAACCAGGAGAACACAAGAATGGGTAGTAAGCGTTGTAACCCAATGGTGGAATATATGCTTATTGAGCTCCATACGATGTGGATGTATGAGCAGGTTTCACCATTTGTGGTTGAGGGAACGTTGGTGCTTGGCTTGCATTAGGGTAATTAGGATTGTAGGGTCCATACTATAGCTATCCAAATGGAGAATTTGGGACATAGTAGGAGGTGTTGACACAACGGGGATGGGTGGATACTACACTGCAATAGGGGGCGGTAGAGAAGCTAATTGTGGAGGAGATTTCCTTGTTGGTAAATGGACCCAATAATACAATCCATTGAATGTGACATCCCTGCATGGGGGGATCCAAAGAACGATTCCTAGGGGCATCAGGAAGGATGGTGTATAGGTACTTGGACTGTGCATAGATAAGATAAAAGTGTTGGGCCTTAAAGCTGGTGTCTTCCTCAGTTTGTGGAAAGGAGGTTGCCACATCTTTTTCTATGGAAGGTTGAACAGATTCGATAAACCAATCTAGTAGGAACTGAGGTTAAATATTTATTTTTCACAAAGTAAGACACCTACGCCACTCGTGGATGTGGTTTGCTAGGTGGGTATAACTGTTCTTCTGAAGCTCCATATAATTTCGAGACTAAGATCATGACATATTTGTAACTGAAAGTAGGTAATAAATGCGGTGGATATCGTCCCAAAAGAGGCATGGGAAGCCCGCGGTAATTTCATGTACCATTTTGCAGTTGTACTGATGAGAGTTTGTTTAAAGAGGTGAAGCCTCACAGAATCCTCCATTATATTGTTGGAGGAACACCATAGGTGGAAAGACATGACATGGTTAGCATGATAATATCCTTGTTTCCCTTCAAACTTAGGTATGTCTGAGAGGATCTTATCAGACATAGTGGTCCATGGTACATCATGAGATATGGGATCATTGATTAGCTTCTCTAGATCAGGGAGATTCAATCTACCCATGAATTGTAGATTAGCATTTGCGACTGCGATCGTACATGTGTGTTGTTTCCTTGAGGGAGAGAATGGTGAGTATGTGGAAAATTAATTTTTCTTCAATGTGAAGAAGAGGATGTTGTGTGACCTCTTCCCAAACTGGGAGAAGAAGGAGGGTATTTTCCTTGCAGGGTGGAAAGAACGGAGTGCCTCTTCCATAAGAGGATAAAACGAAAGGATCTAAATTCTATCATAGAGGAGAAAATGAATCAAGCAAGGAGCAACCTCAGTTGGAGGATCAAATCAATGTGGCCTCGAAGCAACCCCATCTAGAGTATATCCCTTGTGAACCATAAGTAGAGAGTGGAAAAACACCCCTCTATATATGAGATAGGACTTACAATCGATGGGACTGCCTTAGGGTTTTTTTTCTTCTATGGTGGATTTATAGTATATTACAAGTGAGAGTGGTGTTGGGAATAAACAAAATTGAACAAATGAAAAAAATTCCAATGACAACAAATGCAAAATGGTGTAAGAGTGAGGAATATGTGGAATGATGGATTGGTGCAAATGGTTCCACATGTAGGTTCTTTTCAAATACAAGTTATGTGAACTTGTATTTAGAAAGAAAATAAATGTAAATTCCTTATAGACCTAACATCCTTCTTATCAAATGTAACGAGGCCTTCCAAAAGCACAATCGTTGGTAACAATGGGATCCACCTAATGATTGACTAGTGAATATAACCAAGATCCAGTTATACCATCGATGGGGCTATGTTCCAAGAGGATTAGAAACATTTCCCATTGACAATATATGACTTCAAGATTAAATGGTACTCACCCTTTCTCCTTGGAAATATCTTAAGTTTGGCCACTAAGATACCCACGTCAAGTGTGGATAAATGTTTTTCCTAGAAGATATAGTGTCGTCCCCATACAACAAGCTGAGTGACTTGTAGGGAGGAGTAGGGAAACTATACCTCGGCTTTCATGTACTTGGGAACCGTTCCTTCTTATTCGGGTTGTATTTTGACACTTATTGATAGCAAGATTTGATAGTACCCTATAAGTACACAATGTTATTTTTCAAAATATTAATGAAACTAGATTTATGGGAATTGTTTGGATGCCTAGCCCGCTCAATCCTATAAAACTAAAATATTGTTTTGTAACCTATTATGGAGGATTTTCAGTTGGTTAGAATTTACAAGTGTTGATTTTATGGGTCCAATGTTGATTAAGGTGTGCAAGGGAGTTATTTCAAAATTCCTTTCCTTTATGATTCACTAATATCACAAGTAATGTGAGGTGAAGAGAATACTCAGATTGGAAGAGATTTTAGGTCCCTTAGTGTGTGCTAGTTATGCAAACACATGTGAGATAAGAAAAGTAATTGTTGCAACTAATTAAAGAGCTCAAAACAAATGCAAATTTACATTGTAACTTTGAACTCTAAAAAATCTAATTGGTTCTTGCAACTAACAATAATGCTAGTGAATTAAAAGTGTGCGATGGAGGTATTTTACACTTCTCTCCCTTTACTAGTTCACCGAGCTCATAAAAAGTGTGAGGTAAAGATCATATTTTGGAATGTTAGAGTATTTAGGTCCTTAATTATGTGCAAAAGTGATTCTACACTACTCAACAAGATGTAAAGTAAGCAAAGAAACATAATATCTCTTGAATACTAGTGACAACAATGAGGCCCATTGAAAGCCTCAAGGTTGGTTACCTAGGTAGATTAGAGGGAAGGCCCCTTTACTTCCTAAGATTATGTTATGTGAGCTAATTAGTTTAGAAACATTGAACTATTGCAAGTTTAATTACTTCTAGTTCATTAGTGAGTAGTCGTTGGGGCTACAAGATTGCGAGAAACAAATAAAAAGCAAATAAAATGAGACAGTAGCGCACAAAACATAAAGATAGGTGCACAATAGCACGTAAAAAACACTCATTTGTGCACATTAGTGCTATTAAAACACAAGAAGGTAGTGCAAACAACGCAAGAAAAATTACGAGGGAAAAAGTTTGTTCATATGCACAAATAACATGACTGCAAGGGGTTTTGTGCGAAGAATGTGCACCTATGGCGCTGGGATATGTGCGTCTATTGAAACAATTAATACTTCCAAAGGGAGGATGAATTCTTGGGATGAAGGGTATGGACATCTTCACCTGCAAAGAGAAATAAACCAAAAATTAGCTATCTAACAAATACTAACCTAATTAACACGAAATGGACACAAATGAAGTGGAGTCGTTCTAAATACTATTGAGGGAAAAATGACACAAGTGTGAGAAATATTCCCTATTATTCTTGAAACTTGTGACTAAGGGAACAATAGTACCTATGGGTTAGGTATACCAAGCACCCACAAGAAAAAGGAACTTCAATAAAACTAAGATAAGATGTTTCTTCTTAAGGAAAGAGTAAATAATGGGAGAAACACTTGACCCTTGGAGGAAGGAGGAAAGGGAGCTTGGAAAATGCTAACAAGTGTGGAAGCGATTGGCTATGAAGAAGATCCATTACAAATCCAACAACATAAACTTTCTCTATTTTTCTCTTACCATATGCATGCCCATGGCTTCCTTTTATAGGCAAAGAGGTGACCAATAAACAACTAGATCCAAGTGTGAACCCCATCACCTGATGAACTATCTTCAAGGTATACAATGCAGGCTATTGAATTCCCATACATCATGTTGAGAAGACAAGTTTGATTTTTTGTTGGTGAGGGGCCTTCATGAGCCTTTAATGCATGGTTGATGGTTGATATCTAATCATTTTGTCAGTCGCATGGATATCAAGGGTAAATTCGTGGGGGTCTAGTGCATGCACGGAACTAGTAATAAGCGCAGTAGTGCACCTAACCATAGGTTTGGTCGTGTAGCCTTGTCTTTTGACTATTATTTGGAATTTTTGGACTCATATTGCTTCTTGGATCTTGATGAGTATGTATTTGGTGGGTTGCATGCTATGTGTTGATGATGCCTTACTGTGTGAATTGAAAAAATTTCGCATCTGTACGAGAATTGAGTGTAACATTGGAAAAGCCTTAAATTATATTAGAGTTAGTAATTTCAATAATTCCATTAAATAAATCAAGTGAAAAATACTCATGCTATAAAGAATTTCATTCTCAAAATAATCTAAATTAACCCTGTTCAAAAAAGCATCTTTAGGTTTTTTAAGTATATTCAATGAAACTATTAGTATATAAAAGATGTTTAAACTAAAAATAACCCAGGTTAGATAAACATCTTAATTATAAATTGTGTTATTGGTTTAAACAACTCACATACTCCATCTACACTCATCCATCCATTCTGAATTTGTTGGTCGAAGTAGCTTTTATTAACCATTAACCAAAATGTTTTCATCAATAAGAAGTAGGTAGCTCAAACCATTGATAAATGGTAGGTAGCTCAAACTAGAGCTTGAGCTCTCAACCTTAGATAATAAACCAATTTTATTTTATATTCTTGTTTTCAACCCATTTTTTATACAAAGTTCAGACAACTAGGAAGCTACCCAAGCCAATGCCATAATCCACTTTTTAATATAATATAGCACATAATGTTTTCTCTTTATATATACTTTAGATATAAAAACACTTAAATAGAGCCCGTTAAAGTGGGGAGTTGCTAAACCATTAATTCAAGCTATATTCCCTATATCATGGTGTTTTTCAGATTCCATATGATTTCATATGATATGGTTAATTGATTATTGAGAAAGGGAAGTTAATTGAGTAGGATCTTAATTGTGAGGCCTTCACACAACATAAAACTTGGATCTCCTTGATTAGTGAAACCTTTTCCCCTTTCCATAAAACTTGATTTAATATTGTTGATGCATCCCATGTTTGATAAATATGTGACTTCCTAAAAATAGAAAATTTCACCTTACAACCATTATCCTTAATAATAGAAATGAAAATAAACAAAAGATGCCTCATCAATATAACCAGAAATAAATCAAATTAACTTATCATTACAGGCAACATAGACAAGAATTTAAGATATTTACCATATTGATAGAGATACATGCAATCGAGTGCACATATGACACCATGCCTATAGAGTAAACACAGTGATACACAAAGTTTATGCATCATGCCATCGTCTTTTCCCATGAGATAATTTTCAATAAGAAATACATTGGAGGTGGCTAAGATGTTTATTTCCAAATTCAATGTGAAACATGTCATAAATTAAAACTAATTTATACTACAATAATTCCAAATCAGAACACAGCAAATATTACAATAATTCCAACTCTTCAATATTAACTTCCAGCTAGTCTTAACTAAAGATGTAAAAGGAAATAGAACCCATCTAAATTTAAGAACCCATAGGAATAAACATGACATAATTGGATAGAAGCATTAAGAAGACAAAATAACTGTCACAAATTAGACTAAAGATGTAAAAGGAAATAGAACATATTAAAAGTTAATAACTCAAATAAACATGATAGAAAATAACTGTCACAAATTAGATGAAAGATGTAAAAGGAAATAGAACATATTAAAAGTTAATAACTCAAATAAACATGATAGAACTGGACAGAGGCTTCATGACGACATAATAACCATCACAAATTAGACTTGAGAATACTTTCATGGAATTAAAAAAAAAGTGAAATCCAATGTCAATAACTTCATGACGACATAATAACCATCACAAATTAGACTTGAGAATACTTTCATGGAATTAAGAAAACATTGAAATCCAATGTCAATAACTGAATAAGAAAAAGACATTGAAATATAATTAAAACAATTATAATAGTTATAGGTAATTGAACGTTGCAGCATGGTTCCCTATAATGTATGGAAAAAAAGTGTTTCATGTTAAAAGACAAACAACAACCAACACCAAAATCATGTATCCACAAGTTAGTGGTCAAGACAAACAGAGAATCCTTCAATAGCACGGACAACAAAAGATGCAAACTCTTTAATATTTTTTAATAACAAACACCATGATGGTCATAGGTTGTTGCAATAAGCATTACAAAATTGGTCAAGTCTTCAAGAGGGAAAACAACATTCATGTACTTGAGACTAAACAAATAAGAAGATACTAAATCCAAAACATAGAATGATAGATTAAAGTAATATGATGAGGCATGTTTATTTGTAATATACCAAAATTGTGTATTCATGTTAAACAAAACAAAGAGATAAGACACCTAAATATGTGAATGCATGCACACTTTGACTAAGTCGCCCTGCAATAAAATGTTAGTGAAAGTAGTTGGTGGCCCTACCCATTGAGAGTCTCTAATACATGTCAATTTTATACTACATGGTAGCTAGATTAAGCTACATGAAACTCAACTCAGTCTAGTGCGCACAATATATGATAACCAACTTAAGTATGTGTTCATGTGGAACTCAAACTGTCTATGTGTTTAGGCTATTGGGAAGCTAGCTCACTAAGTTACGGTAATCTCAAGCGAAGTGCTATCTAACTTAGGTTATATGCCTGAGAATCAAAGAATTAATTTCTTTGAAAAGCAAATTGAACAAGGCTATGGTTTACTTCCATGGATGATGTATCAAGCTCCAAGTCTCAAGCAGATCTAAAGATTTCTTTCTAACACATTTGAAAATGTGAAATAGGACGGGTAAGTTTATTTTATCCATTTTGAAGCCAATTATGTTCCCATTATATTTTGTTGCTTACAATCCTCCAATAATATTTTGGAGCACAATAGTTATGAATCCAAGATCTATGTGCCTCTTTAATCCCAATTCCAACTTGAGCTAAAGGAATTTTAGATAGTATTTTACAAGAAATTTCAATTCATCTTCTTTGCAAGCTTTATGGATAGCCTCATACTCAATTCTGAGCATTTGATAAATAAGCTCTAACAAAATTCTCCACAATTCTATCACTACGTCATTGTAATTTTCCAGTGTTTGGTTGAAGGCAGAAGAATAACAAACACCATAAGTTTATTTCATTTGTTTTCTAATGTATTGAATAAAAACCAATAATTCCTTGTACCACATCTATGGTGGTTGGATAGGCCATGTAGTGACATTTTGAGGAGATCTTATGGCCACATACATCTCTCTCTAGCCCATAAGAGGGTCATCTTTGTAAACACTCCCACTTGAACACCCATTGAAGATTCATGTTTCAAAAAAATATTTTCATTTATCTTCCATGATAAGTGAGAAAAATCCAATTGCATCCCTCTCCATTCGATTATTGAGTTCCTTGGGAACGCCATGATCTACAACCTAAAAAAAGACACTCATCGCAGTCTCATTTCACTTCACTTTTAACTCAATCTCATTCAGGCCCTTGAGAGTTTAGCATGGAGATGACAACCACATATTTGACAATCCTATCATGGGGTCCCCATATATTGGTTGAGGATCGACATAATTTATGTGATTCATGTTGGCCATTCAATCATTGATATTACTTCAACAAACAAGCACTTACAAATCTTTTGGTTTGATATTAATCCCCATGGTAGTGAAAGAAAATTCCTGACAAGTATATTTCAAAGTAGTACTATTGTTTACTTTTTGTTACAGGTCTCATTTCTAAGTGTGTGAGTTAACCACGCAAGTAGACTCCCACCCATTAGAGACTACTCACGAGGTTGAAATAGAATGATGGTTTTGTACAATGGAATATCCTCAATCATCTGGAGATCAAATCATATACCAAGATCGTATTCAATTAATTTTATTTTGCATATATTTTTTCATTCAATTATTTTTCTTCCTTCTCTTTGTACAGAGTCAGATACTCGATTCTATGGAGATTGAGTCTTATGCCAAGATTGTATTCAATTAATTTTGCAGAGATCATTCTTTGTACATAGGCATATCCTTGATCCTCGAGTATATCCCAATATCGATCAATCGTATCCCTCTTTGCAACAAATATTAATGGAGTTGGCTAATCTCTAGACCATTTGCACCTTTTCAGGCAAGTTTGGTTGGAATCGGGCAACACGATTGGTTGTTGAAAATGATATTTCCAATGTTTAAATTGCAATTTTTATTCCAAAAATGGATTCAGCACCCTCGATTACCTATGGGGCACCCAGTTTATGCAATTCCAATCACTGAAAACTACTCTTTGAACAATTTCCACTGGATTTTGGCCAGAAAACTCTCCAGATTTTAGGTGCAAATGGTCTAAAGTTTAGCTTACTGCAATATTAATGTCAATTTAAGATTGCATTCAATTAATATTGTACATATCATTATTTGTACAAAGGCATATCATCGATCCTTGTGTCATGTCCCAAGGTCCATCGTATCCCTCTTTGCAACAAATATTTATGACAGAGGCTGCATGGCATTTTTTATATATTATTTTTTTTAAATAAATGTCACATCTAAATAGGGGTATTTAGTCAAATCAAGCTCCTTAACCAATGAAAAAAAAGGATATTGAGTTTTAAAATTTGAGAATTTTTTTATCTGTTTTAAAAGAATTCAAATTAATAACTAAAATAATTAAAACGTTGAAAAACTACAATTTAAAAAAAAAATCCAAAGGATTATGACAACGAATTGATCGTTATATTCCATGCATAGAAAGGGCTAATAATATAATATGTCATCCTTTGTTTACATGGAAGAAGTATGGACATCAAATGAACATACGATCTCAAAGTATGCTTAAACCCTTCAACATTTTGGAGATATGGATGACTATATCAAAGTACATTTTGAAGGTATGGATGAACATATCCATCCATATATCACCAAGCTTATTCATGAAATGACCTTGCAAGGTCAACTTGAAATCCCAATACAACAACAACATAACATTGGAATGAAATTTTGAAGTGTTCAACATGGCTTAAGGAATAACACGAATGAAGTGACGATAGTGGGATTCAATTTGTAGATATTGAACATTTGGTCCATTTATTACCATCTCGCGAGATTTAGAGCAATAAAGGGGGCTTTAAATGAGGTCACAACCTCAACTCAAGAAAACGATAAATCAAATAGAAGGACCTTACAGATTTGAGCATTTCCTTGACACCTTTGCTCGATGAAGAGAATGAATCATAGGAGAGTTGAAACGTACCTATACTTTGAGAGTAGTGAGAAATTTCGTGGTGACCTGAGGTGATGCAACATAGTTGTCTTCAAAGAGGACTGATTCAATATTGAAAGGTATGAATGGATGCTTCCATCTCTTTAAATAGATGTGGTTAGCCAATCTTGGATTAATAGGGAGGTAGTTATACTAGTAACCGCATCCTGACTCTTACGACTCATTACCTATGATTCACTACATGTCAACTCATTAATTACTCATAAAATTATTGACTCATTACTTATTGACTCCATAAAGCCACCCTAACGACTCATTAAAGACTCCTTAACCTACAATCTTGTTGTGTTTCCTTGATGACTGCTAATGAATGATTATGCCCCTTAACAACTAACTCCTCCATTACACCACCCTAATGACTTGTTACGCCACCTAATGATTGACTTCAATGAAGAATCTCCACCAAATCTCGGATTTTTGGAGATCGACCTCCAGCTTGCGAAAAACGAAGAGAATAACACCTATTGCCATAATTAGATATTTCTCTCAAAGGTTCAAGTCACACACCACGAGAATGGTGATGTGAGATTTCGATCCCTTTTTCAACACCTTAATATAGACAAGAAACTTCGAGAAATTGAATATTTTGGAATCGATGTGCTTCATGCCATGAATCAATTAATNAAAATAAACTTATATTAACATTCTCTCTCTCTCTCTCTCTCTCTCTCTCTCTCTCTCTCTCTATATATATATATATATATAAAATCAAAATAAACTTATATTAACATACACAAGCTTTATTGTACACCTTAAATACAATAAACTCAAGTTTAAATGAATTTATGTTGATTTAATATTTTATATGTTACCACATAATATATGTGACAACATCTTTATCATACTTGGTTTTATTAGCACTCACTACTCTTATTGCAATAAAGAAAATCTAATTTTATATAAAAATTTATTAATAACCTTAACAAACTCTAACTCTCTTTATACGCTAGTAAACTCTAATAAATCTTGAAACATTATAGATAGATTTTCATTACACACTAAGAAAGCCCCTATATATTTAACCAAAAAAAATAGTATTAATTCATGTAAATAAATCTTATTAAACCTTAATTTAACTTTAAATAAAAACTATAAATGATTCAAATAAATCTTTACTACATTAATTATTATTGATATAATCTTAATTGATACAAAACCTTTAATTATATATTTTTTAGCCTTATTAATTTGAATCAAACCCTTACTTAAAACCATTTACTAATGTTTCAAGTAAATGTCCTTTTTTTAAACAATAACGAATATTTTGATTTATAAATAAACCATGTTGCAATTTTACATTGACAACTAATGAAAAAATCATGATAGCGTGTAAGACTATAAGACTAAAAATAATAAACCAAAGCTTCTTAGGAGTGAATAGAGTCAACATTCCCATTATTTCTCCCTTATACGGATATAGTCTTACAAACTCACTTAAAAAATAGTAAAGCATAACAATGCAAAACGTGAACTTAAAATTATAGCAAGAACCCAAATGCCACATCTTTAGGATTCAGAGCTCTATTCACCTCATGTATCATCTTTTGTCTAGCAATCTTTAATAGTAACACAGGGCAACTCAATGGAAGGGTGATCCACAAAATTGGTTAAGTAAGCTAACAAATCTTGAGCAATTATTTAAAGATCAATAATTAATTCATTCATTTTGCTTCACAAGAGAATAAGATTGTTCATGTATTCTTTTCCAAACGTTTTATTATAAGAATGTGCTTAACAATGTCTTTGTAGAGGCAATTCTTATTCCTGACATTGATGTCTTCAAAATTTTAATTTGTATTGCTTCCCTGAGACCTCCATTTTTTTGTTAATGCCTTGGTGACTCTAAGCTACATTGATCCTATTTTGATTGCAAAGTTGTTCTAATAATGTTCTTGTCTTCTTCTACGTCCCTAGAGACCTAGAGCAGCATGCAAACCACTCCATGGTCATCCAAAACCACAAAATATATGAGGTCGAAACCCATAAAAAAGTAAGACGAGACCAGATTCTCCACCTTTCAACCGAGATTCAACAAATATAATGAACCACACGCTAACTGATAAAGAGGGGTAACGATATTTAGGGTAAATCCCATGTGCAGATAATTCTATGGGTATGGAGGATTAGAGGGAGTAATTACTCCCGAACGAATAGTGCATTCTTCACATAAACAATCATAAATGGCTTAAGAAAATAAGGTCCCAATGCTTCATGTCATGTTCCTTCCATTTAGTATAGCCAAATCCTCTACTTCGTTATTTGATGTGTGTCCCAAGCCTCAAGAAAATGAAAACTTCTAATTTCCTCTCGGTTCCAAATGGCTCTAAAAACACCTAACCTTAAGTAAATGTTATTGTTAACTCACATTCTAATATTCTAATTAAAAGAATGATCTATTTTAAATCCAGATAGTGCCAAGAGGGACCAAATCCTTTGAGGTGCAAACTTTTCCTCAAGTTTTTCACTTTAAAAAGGTTTGCACCTCAACGTATTTGATCCCTCTCGATGCATGATAAATCTAGATTTAAGATGGATCAATGTTGGTTCAATAAATTCACATTTTTTATTCTTAAATTATTAACGTTATAACTGTATTTATATTCAAATACAAGCTATTAAATATACATCCTCGACAATATTAAGCCTAAAACATTTACAATATTATTAAATCAAATTAACATATGCATAAAAAAATTTCTAAAAAGTTCTATTCATAATTTTTTACATCTCCTTCTTGAATTCAAGCAATAATGAAACAAATGGCATCTTACTTTAATCAATCAGATGGAAAGCAAGTTTACACAATAACAAGAGGAGTTGCATAGCAACAAGTCCGTGCCTTTAGTTTTTGTTTTCTATTGACTTAAGAAACATGTCTTTAGTAATTTATCTAGTATAACATTACCTAGGTCTAGGTGAGAGTGAAAAAAGACTATGAGGGCATGTACAAGTATTAAGAACAATAGCATATACATATACAACACACAAGTCAACCAATTTCAAGCATCTTAAGATCTAACTGACACCATGTCTATTGCTGCCTCATTAATTGGCGTGCAGCAGGCTAAATAATCCATGTCCTATATATGACAGGGAGGAGTTGTTTGAAGATGCGGTATTTCGTGCTAAAAAGATGGGCGATAGTCAAAAGTTATCTAATAGGTTACCTTCGATTGTCGCCAATAGTTACAAGTTTTCTCATCAAGAGTTTTCAAGAATGCCCAAAAATAAAGTGCACAAAGTACCATGTGGGAATATGGACATCAACTACAAGGGCCGAGAGCCATGAGAAAAAACCAAAGCTCTTTGGATATGGATTTAGAACTTTGCCTATAAGTTAGTGAATGAGTCTTGAATTTTTGGCTTTTACACCTTCATGATGAGATCAAGTTGAGATTATGCATGATGTTTAAGAAGCATGACATCAATGTTTTGAAAGTTTTGAATCTTTCCCAATGATGAAAGATTAAATTAAGATGGAATTAATTAGTCCAGTCATTATCCATTTGAAAACTAATTAGGAGTGCGCTAAAGAGGATGATAAAGTATGTTAAACTTGGCTTCAAGAGAGCCCTTCAATGATAAACCTACAACCTTCTTTGAAACGCTTGAAATTGAGATCTTGGGTGAAAGTTGAGAAATATTCCAACTTGATAAAATATGTTAAACTTGGATTCAATAGAGCCCTTAAGTGATAAACCTAAATCCTTCTTTGAAATGTTGCTCAAAAGAATATTTATAATGATTATTCTGGTACTAATTATGATTGCGAGGAATTAGGGTTCCATGCTCCTTGTAATCCTTCTAGTGTAACTCATAAAGTTGGCAAGGAGTTGAATGAAACTTACAACAATGCCTCTCCAACAGCATTGGATCATGCCTAATATAAGAAGCTACATGAATATACCCACTCACAAGAGACATTCCTTACCCACAAGTTACCCACAAGTTGAAAGCTTCAAAAGAATTTATAAAATCTTTGTTCTCAAAGACTTCCAACGCCAAAGGGGAGGTAAATCAATTACGGGCTCATAATCAATCCCGTGATTTTAGTCATTAAGCAGCACCGGGATAAAATAGATTATTACTCCAAGTGCTTACTGTACTCTTTCTTGATATTTTGGTTAGAGAGGCTTTCCTTTCTTCATCGGTCTGATGCAATCAAAAAAAGGATATTCTGGTGGTTATTTTTATCATCTGTCTCAATCCGGTTCCAGCGTTCTAAATTGTGATTAACCGAAAAAACCTAACAAATAGACAACTATGTTAAAAATTTGATATAAATCTTTCCATGTTATTTTCATAAAGTTTGTTCTTCGTTATTTGCATTCAAGCAACATAAATGACAATACCCAAAGCTCTGGTATACTTTTAAGACTATTTGATATGCTACTCTGTGTAGATCATCTTCTTTGTAAAAAATGCAAGGATTAAAAACTATAACATAAAATGTGCAAAAAAAAAAGTGTATTATGGAAAACCAAGTCATATCCAAAGGAAGAGACTCATAATGACGTATAACATAAAATTATAAAATATATTGATTGTAGTAAATACATGGATATGAACAAACTATACTTGCAAACTTCCTTTTGATGAAAGCTTAACCATTAATAGTAATATTTTCTTATGCATTAATCTTTGTGAAGGTATGCATGATTATTCATTTTTTTGAAGACATGTATGATGTTTATTCATTTTGTGGAGGCATGCATGATCTTTTTCTAAAGCCAAGGAAAAGGATCTATATCCCTGTCGTAACCTAGAGCATGGAATGCTATTATAGATTTTCTTTTTTATTCTTATCCATCACTACCATGTGATTTATATTGTTGGATTTTTCATTCCTTAGACCTATATATAACATTGTTTAATGATATTCAATTCTCTCAATTGAGACTGAGATGAACAACAAAAGTCAATTAGAGATTAAGATGAATTCGGACTACTTTCAATTCAAAAGTGTCTTACTTAAATACTTTTAAAAGTAAGTAAGAATGTCATATTTTAGTTTTAGGGTTTCACTTAATAATACAACGTGATGTATTTGTGTTCTTAATTATATGTCATGGGATCTTTACCTTGGAATCAATAATTTTAGATGTTTGTATTATGTGATTAAAATGAAGCAAGTTATACTATTTCTGCATATCTTACACATTACCAAAAAAAACTAGAGAGATCATAAAACAAATCCATTAACTCCATGTGGGATAGTTGTTTTTGCATCAAATTGATTGAATTTTCAAAAGTGACAATACTCAATGGAATAACTTCTACAATGTTACTTATGAGGATAATTTTGTTACCCAAATAGTTCGTGGTGTAGTAAACGATTTATTTGTGATGTCTTTTCAATGAGTGTTAGAGTGGGAAACACTAATAGAGTTATACAAGGTTTCATCATTCAAGGAAGGATTATCCCTTCTTGTGTCTAATGCAAATGGCATTGCACACAATGTCAAGGTAATAAGAAAATTTAAGGCCATATTTATGCTCTCCAAAAATCATTCATGTAAATGAAGGGGTAGAACTATGGCCATACAATCAAATCCAACTTCTTCATTACTAACTTTAATGTTTATTCTTAATGTTAAAAGACAAAAACATAGTAATTTCATAAAATCCAAAATCTAACCATTGTTCAAAAACCACTAAACTTAAAGAGTAGTTTAAACCCAATTTTAAGCAAGACCACCTTCTAAAAATACGTTTGAATGAGTTGTTCTTAAAAAAACCTAAATCTTTCATTATTGGTCACCAATTCATTATTCTACAAACCGATATAGTATCTATTTTGCCATATATACTATATGCAATTATTGTGCAAAGGTCATGATGATCATAAAGAAAAAAATATATCATCAACACTAATGGTTAACTATCATTTTTTTTAAATGTTTGTGAGGTGGTTCACCATTTATTAGAGGGATAATCCACCTATCATATCAACACGAGAATCAATATTACAATCATTCATAACTCGTACATTACATAGAGGCTCAACAAGAGCATATATCTCACTTATAAGAATTGAACCTAGGTGGGGAGGGTAACATTCATTCCTCCCAACCACCCAACCTACAACCAATGGACAACTATCATTGCTATATAATATGGAAGGTTGAGAGAGAAGAGTATTGTGTCAATGATTAACCATGAAAATGTATATAAGCTATTCCATCTTTTGTTGATGTATTTGTAACTTCGGAATGTATTCACTTGTATATCTTATATTGTACCCCAATGTTCCTATCAAGAGAATCATTTGTATTTCATTGTACCCTGATGTTCCTCTCGAGAGAGTCATTAATATAATAAAGTCATGTAAAGTCAATGAGTTTAACCCTCCATTGTAAGTTGGGGCAATAGTCCCCACAATTGAGTTAAGTTTAACCCTCCTTGTTGATCAGAGGGTAAAGTCCCCACAGTTGTGGGGCACTAGGGTTATTAGACTCTCCTAGAGAAGTCGGCCTTGGTAAGTAATTTAGTAAGTGAGGCCAACTTGTTGGAGTGGAAATAAATTGAAAGAAAGAATATAAATAGAAGTGAGGCTCTCCTCATTTCTACACAACATACACTCACTCAACTGAGGCGCATGAGTGAGAGAAGAAGTGCTCACACAAGTGAGAGAGAGAACAGCTGTGGGAGATCATCTTTTCTATCTGTGGGTTTTACTGCTACCATTGGTGCTCATTCTATCTCTGAGCAAGTTGTGGGGTTTTCTCCTTTATGGTTTCCCCAAGCAAAATCTTTGTGTCTCTTGTCTCTTTTGATTATTGTTGTGCATGTTATTCTCTCAGATAAGATCCTAAGATCATATTGCTTAAATGATAAAATCTAACATGGTATCAGAGATAACCTGAGAAGAAGACACTGTGCAGCTGTAGAAGCTATGGATTCTTACTTTTTGGGTCTCTCTCCACAATCCATCAGCAAAAGGATGCTAGGCTAACACTCCATTGAAGGGCGCATCTTTCTGTCGAAGCAGAATTTGATTTCGAACATTTTTCAGCTGTAGGAAATTAGGGCTTTTTACAGAAGAGGAATTTTTGAGTGAGCCTAGCATAGGATTTCTCTCCTCCTCAAAATTAAAATTTAGAGACCAAGGTCAAGATTTTTGGTTGGGTAAAACTCGAGGAAAGTCAGAACCTAGTTTGACATCGGGCCTGAAAAACCCTAAAATACTAAAACGGGTAGTTTTGGTACATTCGCTATATATTGGGATTGAAGAAGTCTCATGAGTTGAAACTTTCACAGACCGAAGATAAAATCCTGATGTACCCTGTGTAAAATGTTCAGCCTCAGATTCACTATATTCTAGGAGATGTGTTTCCTCCAAATCAGGGTTCCAGCATTCATCCCTAAACAGGACACCTAGGGAGAATTGCAATATCTTGGGCTACAAATATCCAAATGAAATTTCGTAAGATGTTCCAGATAGGGCACGGAATTTAATTTTTATGCTAAAATTTTCAGACCCCGAAGGTGAAACAGTGACATGTGGAAGTCCGTACAATTTCGCTATGCTGAAAAATCCTGAAACAAGTGACCTTGGGAAAATGCTCATAAGTCCCAATTGGTGAAACAAATTCTGGTAAAATGTGTGGTGTTGGAAAGAGGACAGACGAGTTACCTCAGTACAAAATTTTAGACATGGAGGAGCAGTAATTTCGGAGATACTGCAGAAACAGTATTAGGCATTTCTGTAGAAGAAATTGGTAAACTATGACTTCCTGTTCCGAGAGCTTCCCTCCACTATTTTCAGAAAAGGAGTACATTGGACAGCTCGCCTTGAAGAGGTCTATCTTTATATCTAATCAGATATGAAATATTCCAAGTTTTGAAAATTAAGGTTTCTCTGACAAACCCTAGATCAGCCAGCTCTAGAACCAGGATGGACACCTCAAATCGGTAAGATCTAATCTTTTGATATTTACAGTTGAGGTTCTCATTTCAAAATGAATAATCACACCAGCTTGATGACAAGCTTGGTGAGGCTGACAACTTCTAAGCATGGAAGTATAGGATCTCACTAGTTCTTGAAGGAAATGAATTGGACACATACATAAGTAGAGAGGTTCCAATTTCAGAGGGAATTGAGGCTAAAATTCTTACACAAGAAGAACTTGGTCAAATACAAGAGAATCATTATAAATTCAATTAAATATCATCTCATCCCTCATGTGTCATCCCTGAAGACACCAAAAGGAAGTGTTTGATGCTATGACGAAGCAGTTGAAGAAAAATAAGATACTATGATAACCACCTTGAATGGCCTCCTAGGATCATGGGATTCATTCATTCAAGGAATGTGTGGCAGAAGGAAGTGATTACTTTCAACAGACTCTGGGAAGAGCACACACAAGAAGAAGCTCGACTCATAATAAGAGAAAAGAAGATGGGAGCAACTGAAGATCAAGATTTCACGATTCAAAGAAGATACCTCAAGCGATGAGGAATATGAAGAACTCAATTCTTGAAGAACCTCCTATCCATCTTAAGCATTTGGATAAGAAATGATGTTGTTATGAATGAAGAAGATGATGGAGCTGAAAGAAGGAGTCTACCCACGAAAAAAATAAAGATAAGTATTCAAGTTTCATTTCATGATATTGTTTTGTTATGCATTTGTTTATATTCAGTTGATGTGTTATGCATGATGGAATGTTTGCATTAATGATAGTATACTACTAATATGCATGTGATGGGTAAGTAGCCCATGGTGCTATACAACTCTCCATTGCTACTTATCTAGAATGAAACCTCTTTGCTAACATATTGGATTAGTGCACAATCTTAATGTTGTCCTGGTAGAGATGGAAGGCGTCTAGAAAGTTTCCGTAAGATATGGATGAATGTTGTATTGACTTAAATAGTTGCATGATTATATCTTAATGCAAAAGAAATTTTCATTATGAATATACCTTATGAAATGTTTATAACCATACAACTAATGCATTTGACTTGTAGGAAATATTGCGTACAATCGCCTACAAGAAAAGAAGGATGAGACTTATTCTAAATATCAAGTGATGAAAGTTCAAGAAAGAATCCAAGATAAAGAATAATATGACGATACTTTAAAAAGAAATAAAGAGGCCTCATAGATACTCTAGTTATGTGACACTGTCAAGAGATATCATCGATGCAGAACCTTCCAGCTATGAAGAAGTATCCCAGAAGAAAGGGAAGGAGAATACCAGTTCAAGAAGAGTGATGTCTAAGATGCAGTATCGAGACCTGAAGGGAAGTCTGTAATGTCTTCCATATGGATCTACATGATATAGCATGTAGTAGATGGAAACATCGTGGGATACAAGGAAAGATTCATAGCACGTGGCTTCTCACGGAAAGAAGGCATAGACTACGAAGAGACATTTGCATCCAGTGGGAGTTGAGGCACATGACAGGTAGACTCATGTGTGAAAATTAAAGAAGGCCTTGTACGAGCTCAGAAGACACCCATGGGAAGCTTGAAGATCACCTAGAGTGATGAATATCTTAACCTTTGCTACAAGGTTGAATATGAAATCCTATAGAGGATGACAAGCTCACAGATGGGTGCGAGAAGAACATTTTCAAGATAGAGGATCTTGGTATCCAGTGACCCTAGATGGATACATATAATATTTGTAGTAGAGGAAGCTACTTGTCACTCCAATACACAATGTTTCAATGCATAGAGTACGAAATATAGAGGAAGAATGGTGCTCCACTTCAGAGGGAGTGACTGCAGAAGATCCTGAGGTTTGACATGGTATGACATGATGGACAACTTATTTATGGCTCTAGGCTTTACTGAGAGTAAAGCATATTCCAACCTTTGCTTCAAGGTTGAATGTGGAATACCAGTGATGCTCCTGTTATATGTCGATGAATTGTTCCTGACAAGAAAAGAGAAACTCATTAAAGTTGCAAGAAAAGGAAGCTTTCTAGGCATGTAGGTGTGGCAGAATGCAGATGAAATCTCCCCAGGTCAAGGCAAGTATGCAGTAGAGATCCTAAAAAGGTTTAGGATGATGGACTGCAAGGACATGACCACACCTATGGCATCGAACCTGAATATATTGAGTGTTGCTTCATCAGAATCGGTTGATGCCACGATGTATCGTCAGATGATTTGTTCCTTGATGTACTTGACGAATATGAGACCAGATATTTTCTTTGCTGTGAACACATTGAGACATTATCACCTGATGGTTGCAAAGCATGCAGTGAGGTACCTAAAGGGTACAGCTGATCATGGGCTCAAGTATGAAGCGAATCAAAAGATTAACCTAGAGGGTTATATGGATTCGGATTGGGAAGGCAATGCCATTGATAGGAAGAGAACTTCGGGGTGTTGCTTCAGTATGAGATCAGAAAGGAGTAGTGAAGCTCCAGTATGTTATCCAGATCAAGGTGCCTTCCAAGGGGAAGTGATGAGTCTGTGAGCCTTTCCGACATGGTGACAGGATTGGTTCCTTCCATGGTCAGATGTAGGTGCAGAGCCCTTCTGACATGATGATAGGATTGGTTCCTTCCATGGCCATATGTAAGTGCAGAGCCATTTTGATATGACTGTGGGATTGGCTCCCACATGATCTGATATAAGTGCAGAGCCATTCTGATATGACTGTGGGATTGGCTCCCACATGATCAGATGTAAGTGTAGAGTTATTCTGATGTGACTGTGAGATTGGCTCCCACATGATCAGATGTAAGTGCAGAGTCATTTTGATATGACTGTGGGATTGGCTCCCACATGATCAGTTGTAAGAGTTGGGCCTTTCCACAGATGATAGTAGGTGTGTCCTATCATGTTGATGGTTGTAAGAGCTGGGCCTTTTCACAGATGGTAGTAGGTGTGTCCTACCATGCTGGTGATTGTAAGTGTTGGGCCTTTTCACATATGGCAGTAGGTGTGTCCTACCATGTTGGTGATTGTAATTGTTGTTCCTTTTCACAAATGATAGTAGGTGTGTCCTATCATGCTGGTGAATATAAGTGTTGGGCCTTTTTGACATGTATGTTGGATGTGTTCCTTGCATGGTCAGATGTAAGTGCAGAGCCTTTCTGGAATGTATGCTAGATGTGTTCCTCACATGGTCAGATGTAAGTGCAGATCCTTTCTGACATGTATGTTGGATGTGTTCCTCGCATGGTCAGATGTAAGTGCAGAGCCTTTCTGACATGGTAGCAGGATGGGCCTCCCATGGTCAGATGTGAGTGTTGGGCCTTTCTGACATGGTGGTGGATGTGTTCCTCGCATGGTCAGATGTGAGTGTTGGGCATGCCTTTCTGACATGGTGGTGGATGTGTTCCTCCCATGGTCAGATGTAAGTGTTGGGCGGGCCTTTCTGACTGGGTCAGATATAAGTGTTGGGCGGGCCTTTCTGACTGGGTCAGATATAAGTGCTGAAGAAGATGAAGACCTACATGGAGGCTAGGCCTACAACCAACATGAAAAAGGGTTGGCTCTGTAGAACTTCCAGTGACGAGAAGAATGAAGAGATAGCACCATTTGATTAAGATAGCGGAAGTAGTGATGATCCAGCTTTGATGATGATCCAGTGATGATCCAAACTTGATCCAGAGAAGAAGACTTGTGCTGATGAATTGTGTCAAGAGAATACCTTCCTAGTTAAGAGGGAGTGTTGATGTATTTGTAACTTCGGAATGCATTCACTTGTATATCTTATATTGTACCCCGATGTTCTTATCGGGAGAATCATTTGTATTTCATTGTACCCTGATGTTCCTATTGGGAGGGTCATTAATATAATAAAGTCATGTAAAGTTAATGAGGTTAACCCTCCGTTGTAAGTCAGGGCAATAGTCCCCACAATTGAGTTAAGGTTAACCCTCCTTGTTGATCAGAGGGTAAAGTCCCCACAGTTGTGGGGCACTAGGATTATTAGAATCTCCTAGAGAAGTCGGCCCTGGTAAGTAATTGTTAAGTGATGCCGACTTGTTGGAGTGGAAATAAAGTGAATGAAAGAATATAAATAGAAGTGAGGCTCTCCTCATTTCTACACAACACACACTCACTCAACTAGGGCACATGAGTGAGAGAAGAAGTGCTCACACAAGTGAGAGAGAACAACTATTGGAGATCATCTTTTCTGTCTTTGGGTTTTACTGCTACCATTGGTGCTCATTCTATCTTTGAGGAAGTTGCGGGGTTTTCTCCTTTATGGTTTCCCCAAGGAAAATCTTTGTGTCTCTTGTCTCTTGTGATTATTGTTGTGCATGTTATTCTCTCAGATAAGATCCTAAGATCATATTGCTTAAATGATAAAAATCTAACATCTTTGACGTGACTAGGAGAGTTAATTGTTATTGAAAATATAGAAACATATGGTGTCATATCCAAGGTTGTGTAATTATATAAATGATATAAAGGAAATTGTGATTAATTTTAAGCACAATTCAAATAAACATTTAGATTAAATTTGTGCAGCTTATATAGTAAAAGAAAAAGACAACATTTAAGATCTACTTTTCATGTTTGTGTGGTTATATATATATATATATATATATATATATATATATATATATATATTCTTGAAAAACATATCCTATGAAGCAATTTCCTTCATTTTGAGTATCCAAGATACTTGGTTCTTCAAGCTTTGAGGTTTTTGATACAACAATATGATCATGTTACGTTTGTAACTTAGGGGAATTAATCTTGAATACACACATACATCTCTTTGTTTTTTAACTTTGGATTAAAATTAATATTGTATATTTTTATGTACTTAATATTTTATAATAAAATTTAATTTATCATAACATATTAGCTCTATGTTGAGGAATGAGTTACACATATCCCTCATATCGAGCTGTAGAAAGCACTTCTCAACACAACTAGTACAAAAAAGTGTTATGATTTTGGGATGTGTATTTCACTAATGCTTCAAAGGATTGGGAGTAAGGATTCACTGTAGTTGGTATCAAATCAAACACTAGGTTTGAGCCATACCATAGGTGACAAGGAGGTATGTTGCCAAAAAAAGGGATGTCAAAGATGTCTATTAGCCTAGGGTTGGTGACAAAGAGGCTTGTAGGCCTTAGTGGACAACAAAAAAGTTTTTTAACCTTATATTCGACTATAAAAACATAGTAGAATATTATGAACTTAGTATACAGATTTCACTAATACTTAAAATTTTAAAATAATATTTATTAAAAATTCATTACTATTAAAAAACAAAATATATCAAATAACATATATATATATCAATAACATTTTATTGCGCCGAGAGGCGCTCTACAGCCCAGTATGGGGGAGATTTTGTCACGTGATGTAACGTGATGTAACGTTACTAACATGTCGGCAAAAAATAATAGTGAAAGTGAATATTATGGGGGAGATCTTGTCACGTGATGTAACGTTACTAACATATCGGCAAAAAATAATAGTAGAAATATATATCATTACTTAGAAATGATCTAGATTACAATACATTAACAGGCCTGAGGCATAAAGTCTGTTCCCCTCAAATCCTTAGACCAACTACAATCCATCATTAATGGCACGCAGAGGTCACTCAAATTGACATCCAGCAGATTCAGAACATCCTCAGGCATTCGATCCTTTAAGCTACTCTATGCAACGCCAAAACTCTATAACAGAAATTCTTTATCTCGCTGCTCCTCCCCTAAAGTTCTCTCAGTGACTTCTCTATGATGTAGAAAGCTTCTCCAAGCTTACTCTTCTGCACATGCTCCTTTGTTCCTTTCTGCCCCCTCCTGGGCTCCAACATGCTTATTCAAATACACTCACGATCAGCCACAGGTCTCTTACCCTCCTAGCGGCATTCATTGTAAACTTTGAGTTAAAAAGGGGAGCCGGTACACTTTTTCACTCTCCGTGCATCCACATTTGGGCTTCTAGAATCCATAGGATATGTGGCAGGCTTGATGGATTCTACCATCATATTGCGTTGAGTGAAGCAAAGGGATGTAGCGTTTGAAGGGAGGAGATCCTTGTTACTTTGTATGTGCATTTGTAATGCTTTGTTTAATGTAACATATGACTGTAAAATTTAAAACATAAACCGCATAAATCCATTCATCACATATTAAATCGTTTAACAAATTTGGGTTAAGATTTACTCATTGCAGATTAAATCTTCAACAATAGCAGCTATAGATTTGATTGTACCTGTAGAAAATTCCAGTACCACTACCACAGTAATGACTGCCCAAATAGCAGCATCCCCAGCAACTCCTTTGAACAAAGGATCTGTGAGATAGAAAGGAGAAACATAACACAGTGCAAATCCAACCTTGAAGGCGTGTATAATTTTACGTGGGTCGTCTTTACCCATTTTCCAAGTTTGTCTGAAGAAAGACATGGGCGATCTGGTCCTCAAGTTTTTGAACATCTTGGGTCATGGAGGAATATTATCAAACTACAATTATATATAAAACTACAATGAGTAAACCTCTATGCTGCAATTATATATAAAACTACAATTATATTGCTATTGGCAAACCCTTGAAGCGTTTCATTCCAATTCAAATAAGCAAATATCTAAATTATAATTATATAACTTTATTGTATGATTCCTTCTCACTTGCATCTCTCATAAATTAAACAGCAGTTGTATTTGAAGTCTATTTAATATTAATTACATATTCCTTTTCAACTCTGGATTTAGCAACAAAACTTTCAGGTTTATACAGTGAAAAGTGGGTTTGTTGCAAACTCAAAATTGAAGGATAACAATCAATCTCCAACAGAATAAGTCAATCATAGAAATGTGTTCCATTATTGATCAACTCATAATTTAATAGTAAAAGATCAATTTCCAACATTAGTGAAAGTCATGAAGTCATAAATTAAAGTGAAATTAACAACTAATTCCTCACAACTTTTACATTCTAAGCCGAAGGGATACGATATCTTGCTGAAGAATCCACAAGTAGCGTTGAGGCAATTAGGTATTTGATGGTTGCAAGAACAGAAATTGAATAGAGCTATTATAAGCACAAGAAATTGCAGAGGTCTGGCATATATCAAAAATCGGGGCAGCGACTGGAAATGGATTGTTGTCATCCTGCGAAGCAAGAAAGGCAGAGCCGAGAAATATGTTTCACTTTCAAATCTTCAAATCCGAGCCAGGCTCATCTAATGATGCTGCTATTTCACGCATTGCTTCTTCAAAGGATTCCAACCAAGGTTCCACTAATGATGCTGTTCCTTCAGAGAACGTCAAAGAATTTGGTCTTAATTTTGAGTATTCAGAGTTTGCCAAGAATTCCCACTCAATAGGTTGTCACCATAATCATAAACAAATGCTTACCAAGCAAGCGTTGTGATTGAACGTATATATGGGGTTTTGCGTGTCTTTTTCTCTGTTTTATTTTTTAAAATAAAGTTTTATATTTTTTTTTCTAAATTGAAAATATTCAATATTAGAGTTAATTATATCTCCTATAAATTTAATTTAAATATAATTTTAAATTAAATTTTAAAAGAAATAAATATTAATATATATTTCAATATATGTTTGTTTTAAATATTATCCAAGAGAAGAAGCTTGCCGTGAAAATGAAAAGTAGAACATTCCATCCGTAGGCGAATCCCTCTAATTACTACACGTACATTGAAAAAATTAATTGCACATTTCACTCTCTAATTACTACACACACATTGAAAAAATTAATTGCACATTTCACTCTTGAGAATGATTGGCAGGCGAATCCCTCTATGATCCCACATTTCACTCTCTAATTACTACACAGACATTGAAAAAATTAATTGCACATTTCAGTCTTGATAATGATTGGTAGGCGAATCCCTCTATGATCCCTCTAATTCCTACACAGACATTGAAAAAAAATAATTACACATTTTACTTTTGATAATGATTGGTAGGGGAATTCCTGTATTTGCTGAGTGGATTTTATTCCTAAGTGGATTTGATCCCTCTAATGATAGTAGCTTATTATTTTAATTGATTATAATGTTATCTATTTCGGAGATTGCTAATTGTGTAGAGTTATTTAAGAGGTATTATTCCAGTAAGAAACTAAAGATAGTAAGTTTACATGGATGTAATCCCTTGGCACATGTAACATCAATGGAAAATTTCACACCATTTAATTATCCTCAAAAAATTTAACCCCATGTAATTATCTGCAAAAATATGTTGTCCTACTAAACAACCATGCAAGGCTTCTTAACGAAATACCAAGTTCCGAATTTATAAATGCGTTTTACTAACATAGATCTATCTTAAAAAAAGTCTACCAATTGTCGAAATAGATCAAATTTCTAACTTTAAATCCTTTTTACTGGAAATGTTAAAAAAATGTACAGTAATGTAGAATGTGCCTCTTCTATGCAAAACAAAAGAAGAATGATTGTTTGGGGTAAAATGGAAAACCCTAGTGTGACTCTAAATCTAAACCATATTTACATTTACTTAATCCTTACAAAATTATTGTCTCTATTTTCCAGTTTAACAATTTATTCAATCCTTAATACTTATTACTTATATTGAGATCATCCTCATAATTCTATTTGTGTTTTCAACTTAACATGTTCCTCACAATGTTGATCAAACTTCAGTTTTGTGTAACCCCCCACGACTGAAACCAGCCTAGATCCAAATCCTAGGCTCTATCAAGTGCCGAGAGGGATCAAATCTCCCGAGGCGCAAACCTCCTTTGCGCCTCGGGAGATTTGATCCCTCTCGGCGCTTGATAGAGCCTAAGATTTGGATCTAGGCTGGTTTATAAAGTTTTAAATGCTATTCTCTTTAAGTTTTTGAGGGTATAAAGTTGTAATGTTTGTAATTATGAAATTTGATATATATATATCAAATTTCATAATTACAAACATTACAACTTTATACCCTCAAAAACTATATCAAATTTCATAATTACAAACATTACAACTTTATACCCTCAAAAACTTAAAGAGAATAGCATTTAAAAGTTTATAAATAAAATGTTATTGATTAACCATAATTAATTTCCTGAAAGACAATAATCCTCTTCTAAAATTTCTATTTGTATTATATGTATAAAAGTTTGACTCTTCATTTTTAATAAAGGTATATAATAACAATAATGATAAATAAATATAGTTAAAATCATAATTGAATTAAAATCTTAATATTCTACAACGACGGAATTAGAATCTACTTGAATCGAAAGCTCTAAAGTAATAGCAATGTGAATATAAGATTTTAAATTTAACATGGCCTTCACGAAGCTTCTATCAAGAAAAATAAAATGTGTTTCCTTCGCATAAAATAAAAATAATAATACAACCTCTTGTCCATTTTATTTATTTAATAGCAATGTGAATATAAGATTTTAAATTTAACATGGCCTTCACGAAGCTTCTATCAAGAAAAATAAAATGTGTTTCCTTCGCATAAAATAAAAATAATAATACAACCTCTTGTCCATTTTATTTATTTACACTATTCAAAGGTTACCACACTTGCCTTTTGAAATTTGGCTCAATTTGATAATAGGTCAGAGTTTAGACATGATATTCGTGTACTAACATATAAAGAATAAAAATCCTATAATCTAACCACTTTGTACTAACATATAAAGAATAAAAATCCTATAATCTAACCACTTTGTACTAACATATAAAGAATAAAAATCCTATAATCTAACCACTTTTCTTGAGTACCATAATTAGAAAATGTGGGACCATTAAGTACAAAGCTCAAACAATAAAATAGTTTGAAGCCTATTTCTTGAGTCACCTATTTCTTGGATATTGATCTTGGATAACTTACTTTTTGAACTAAATGCCACCCGTTCTCCCAACTTTAAACAGATTTTCAAATTTCTCAGTCGCCCTAATTATTATTTATATAGCATATTATGTGGACCCATGAAGAAGGGGGCCCAAAAGGTACTTTGTTTTTCATAAAGAATATTATATAAAGTAAAGTAAGAAGGATCAACCCTAAAGCTCGCCGTGTAGGCCTTTTCGTAGGCCATGGTATCCAATTTGGACTGGCGAGCAATAGTCTGCATCCACCAGAGTATTTAATGCGGCAGCGGTCNCAACCCTAAAGCTCGCCGTGTAGGCCTTTTCGTAGGCCATGGTATCCAATTTGGACTGGCGAGCAATAGTCTGCATCCACCAGAGTATTTAATGCGGCAGCGGTCGCATTGTCCGCCGTCGGATCCGTTTTGGAACGGAATCGACAGCGGACAATGCGACCATCGTCGCATTAAATACTCTGCATGCACATTTGGACTCGGGTGGGTGCGGGTTCACATGATGGGGCTTCTTTAGTCTTAAGTCGTGGAGGGAAGAAGTAACATGATTTCTATGTAATATAATGATGGTCTTATTTCAAAATTCATAATGGAGTTTTAATAAGTAAAAGAAAATTATGGTAAGGGTTTATGAAAGTGATTATGAGGGTTAATGTTGTAGTGTTAGATTAAAAAAGGTTTATAACTTTTATTTTAATTAATTTAAAGTTTATTAGTATGATTGGTTTTAACAAGTTTTATTTTATATGAAGAATTGAGTTCAAACTTTGTAGCATAGTCAAAATGAGACAAGTGATGTGGTGTAGGTTGGGTGGGATTCTCTTATGATTTTAATGGTTTAGATTTCTGTAAGTTTTTATTTCTTAAACCATATCTTTAAGTCTTTATTTTTTAAACCATATGTTGGTTTTACGAGTCTCATTAATTAATTTCTAAGTAATTAATAATATTTTTTTTAAATAAGTAATAAACAACAAAGTGGCTAGTGCTTATCTACGCGTAGGATAAACGACAACTAAAACGCCCCGCTTTTCCGGCAAGTTTTCGATGAAAACCAGTTAAATTTTTTTTTTCTTCTGGAAATGGTTGTTTATGCAATTTTGTAATTTCAGCGATAATAGACGACCGTCCTAGACTTAATGGTCCATTTCAAAACTACCCAGATGCTTGAAATTATAATCAGAGCATTCTAAATTACGATTTCAGCAATAATTTATCTGTCGGATTCTGGCGGGTTGGGGGCGTTTTGGTTAGCGCTTATACTGCTCCGCTTATCTATATTCAATTTCAATTATTTTGTATAATAATTATGTAAATTTCACTTTTTCAATTAAATCACAGTATTATTTTTTAAAAGGTAATTTTACCATAAAAATCATTTCAATATTTTCTAAACAGCGTCAAATGAACAAACCACACGTACAATTATAAATACATACTATATTAGAATATGATCATAGTCGACGAATGCAAACTATAATGCAGTGGTGAACATCTTGAGTATTAACTTTTGAAAAAAACTATGGTAGAAATTATCTTTACCATGAAAAACATAAAATTTAAGTTTTATAATTTCAATGTAGTTTAGAGAAAACATAAAATTTAAGTTTTATAAATTCAACGTAGTTTAGATTAAAACTTAATGCATATTATGTTCTTTAAATAATAACTTAAAATTTAAATTTTGTATTCAATGTGTTTTAAATTTCACTTAAATAACATATATATTTGAAAATTACATGTATTTGTTATAAGTTTATTTGCAAATTGGATGTCAATACCTAGGATTTCTCTCAATCAGTTATGAATGGAAGAAAATTTGGCAAGGCATTCCAAAAATTTTATGGTGGAAAATTTGGTTAGCAAGAAATGAATTGATTTTTAACAGTAAGACCACGAAACCTGAAATTGTAGCAACAAAAGCAAAGGCTTTGCTATTGGAAGTTGCAGGAAATATTCAAATTGATTCTATTAAATTCACAACTGAGCATAATTGGCTTGGATCGTTGTGGGCGGATAAAATTCAGTTGGGTTCTGGCAGGCCTGTTATCAAACCAATTTGGCAGGTGAGACTTCCGGAAAAAGAATTTTCAGAATGGTGGCAAAGAAAAAATAAAGTCTCAATCTTCTTTGATGGAGCGTCAAAAGGAAATCTGAGGAAAGCGGGGCCTGGGGGATTGATTTACTACCCAAGAGGAAGGTTAGAAACCAGCTTCAGCTGGGGATTAGGAAAAATTACGAATAATCAAGCAGAAATATTTTCTCTTTTAAAAGCCTGTCAACTCGCAAAGGCAGCTGGACATAATAACCTTCAAATATTTGGAGATTCAGAAATTATAATAAAAGTTTTAAACTCTGCTACAAAGTTTAACAATCTAAGCTTGAACCTGACTATGCAAAGGCTGCATTTCATCTTGTTAGATCTGTCTCTGTAACCTCTTATCACATTCTTCAAGAATTCAATAAGATGGAAGACTTAAAAGCAAATCAGGGCTGTCAACTACCTCCAGGAATGCTAAGTTTGAATGAAGGACCTAGTTTGATGCATCATATTCCATAAGCTAGAAATGATGGGTGGTGTCAAAAGTACTAATCTAGAAATGATAAGTTTTGGAAACAAGGAATTGTATATCTGGGAATAGATGTAATTGGGTGAAGGCCCAATCAAATTTTTTCCATAAAAAAAAAATCTTTTTAGTCAAAAAAAAATTACATGTATTTGTCATTGTCAAGTTATTAAATAACACAAATATTTTTTTTACTGGTTTAATTAAACCAATTTGTGTTGTGGTAATTATTAATTGTGTTTCTATATATGATTGGTTATAATGATCTCTCCATACAGTAATAGGGAATTTGCAAAACATAAAGAAGTTGTTATTGTTTAGTGGCATTCAATGGTCACAAATTAAGTGGTTGTGTTAGTTATATAATGCTACAATGTAAGACAAATAATATAACCATATACATTTTTACAATAGCAAAATTAGTCATATCAATATAAAATGAAATTATCTAAAAAAAGAATATGCTACTATAATCCATGATATAATGATACAATTTAAACCAACAAATATGTTTAGTACATTTCTACTTTGATAAAAGTAATCATGCTACCTTGAGAAAAGTAATCATGCCAATATGGACGACATTTATCCACACAGGAAAATATGCAACTATAATGTATGACATAATACTATACTATGAAACAACAAATATATCCATAGTATGCACTATTAAAATTAGCAATGTCCGTGTGGAGGGCAATTCTCCACGCCACACATATATATATATATATAAATTCCACTATGATTTATTATATAATACTTATGAAAGCACTATTACAAATAGCCATGTCAATGTGGAAGGAAATTTTCCCACAAAGAATAATGTGCATTATGGTTTATTATATAACACTATAGTGTAAGACAACAAATATACACATGATAGATAAAACACTTTTACATTGGTAAAAGTAGTTATGTCAAAGTGTATGGAGATTATGTCATTATGATTTATAATATAATTCTATAATATCAAACAACAAATATGTTTAAAGTATTTTAATATGTTTAAAGTTCTTTTTTTACATTAGTAAAAGTGGCCATGCCACACAACAAATATCATAAAATTTTCTATCGAAGAATATGACTATAATTTATGATTTAATATTATAGTGTAAGATAACAAATATGCTCATAGTACATTTTTACATTAGTAAAAGTAGTCATTTAATATTAGTAAAAGTAGTCATTTAATATTACAGTGTATAAAACAAATATGCTTTTAGTACATTTTTATATTAGTAAAAGTAGTCAGGTCAATTTGAAAGAATATTATCAAAAAAGAAGAATATGTTGCTATGATTTTTTTTTCACACAATAAAAACAGTTCTAACTTTTATAAAACTATGTCATAATATCGACACCATTCAGTTACAGCTATCAGTAAACATTATAAGCATAAAGTCTTAACTCTCGGAAAGATAAAAAAAGACATCCATCTGAAGTATTATTCAGCTCTAATCATAAACTAATTGACTAACCACAAGCCAGGAGCCTACATAACTTAAAACCATATAGTCCAAAAAACAAACAAAAAAACATGGTTGATATAACGCAATGTAACTGAAGTAAACCAGAGTCTGTCATCGAATTGCCAGAGTATTCCTCCCAATGTAATCCACCTATGCCCAAACTGATAGCCCTTTTAGAAAGCTTATCCTCCAAAGCATTATACTCTTTGTAAACATGTTGGAAGGAAAGGAAGCTGAAATGTCTAAATAAGTCTTTAACTCTGCACAACCAATGATTCAGTTCAATTGAGTGAATCTCATGTTTGTTCAGTGCCCAATCAATGATAGCTTTTGAATCACCTCTAACCTATAAAGAAAGTAAGTTTTTGTGCATTGCAAAAAACAGAAGCCCCCATAGGGCCAATAGCTTAGATTTTGTGTTCGTACCAGAACCAATATCCACAAATACTTTGTAAGAAAGAAAATTGTCAAAAGATATCACAATCCCTACCCCGCAAGAACCAGCATTAGTTGCTCCGTCAAAATATCGTACAGTCCCAACTCGCACATCTGTGGGAGGACAAATGCATCTAACCAGAGCTAAATTGGAGGAGGACAAAGTAAGGAGAGAAGAAGAACAAATCTTCGAGATAATGTTGTATTTTGAAACAGGCAAATTCTGGAAAATAAAGGCGTTGCGGGCTTTCCAGAATTCCCATATAAGAAGACATGGAACAGCAAGGGATAGAGCAGTCAACCTCTACCACTGCTCGAAGTTGTCCACGAATGAAGGGAGTTCCCAATGCCACACACCCCTAAGCTGTAGACAGATGTTATGGATGATCTGTCTAAACACACAACAATCTCCGAATAAATGCTCAGGCGACTCTAAATCTTCAAGGCAAAAAATACATCTCCCAGGACCCGAGAAACCACGGCGTTGAAGAACATCCCACCTAAGGATTTTGTGATTAAAGGCCAACCAGCAGAAATATTTTACCTTACTCATGATTCTCAATTTCCACAGAGCCACGTACCACCATCGGTCGACTGGTTCTTCTAAGGCTTTGAGAGAAGCTATATAGGCCAAATCCGCTCTAACATTCCCCATCTGTATATTAGCTTTCAAGACAGTCCGGTTAGGGAAAGTGTTCAGAGAGATACCTGTCGCATATAGACAGTCTTTGAAACTACTCCATTCAGTCGCCAATTCCCCGGAAAGACCCAAGTTCAACAACGATCGCCATAGGGGAAGATGACTATCTGATTGAATGAAGACTTGTTTAAGAAAGAGCATTTTTTTATTGTGGAGCCACCCCATGAGAGATTGGGATAAAGTAAAACGAGTCATTTCCAAGATCAGGTCCAAACCAAGGTAAATCAGATTTCCATGACCAACCAGCAAGCATATATCAGACAGAATGATGGGCATCGTAGAGAGTAAGCTGCGCCAAATCAGGGACGCTCGATCCTGTTTCAAATTGGCTCTACGTAACCAGATGTCCAGTGACAATCTTGCCATATACTTCGTCTTAATGATGGACCCCCACAGACCCGCATGGTTCAATGCCCGCCAAAAAATATTGGCACACAACGAAAGATTGAAATGTTTCAGGTCTTTTAAGCCCCAGCCTCCCCAACACTTGGGTCTAGACAGTGATCTCCAACATGTCAAGTGAAATTTTCTCTTATCAATCACACCCATCCATAAAACGTGGAAAACAATCCTACAAAGTTCCTGCAAGATCCTGGCTGGTAGAAGGAAAAGTGGCATCCAGTATACAGGTAAAGATTGGAGAACTGAAATGGCCAAAGTAACACGACCTCCCAAGACAACTATCTAGGAACCCATTGGTTGACTGAAACTTTCTAACTAACCAAGCCCAATCCCCAAAGTGGTAATTATTTAGCAGGAGGTGAAATCCTAAATAGAAGAGGCCTTCCTCTAAGGGTTTCCACGGAAAAGTAAAAAGATTACCAACCAGTGTCTTCACATCCCGTGAAATATTCAAAAAACCAAAGGCCGACTTTCTCTCACTGACAGACATTCCCTAAGCTTTACAAAATAGATCTATCAAAGACTTGAAATGCATCCAATCGAGCAAACTCCCATCCCCAAAAAGTAAAACGTCGTCCACAAAAAAGAGATGTGTGAGAGCCCCCTGTATAGACACCTTAATGCCCTTGATCTTATCTTCCTTTTTTTCCTGGGTTATGAGGAGGCTTAAACCTTCTATGATTAGTAGGAACAGATAGGGAGAAAGTGGGCACCCCTTCCGAATACCCCTGGATCCCCGAAAATTCTCACCTGGAGCGCCATTGATCAGAACTACATAATCAACAGTGGTGACACAAGCCATAACCCATTTAACCATTTCAAACGGAATACCAATATGTAATAGCGTTAACCTGAGCAGTGACCAATTGAGTTTGTCATAATCTTTCTCTAAGTCAATCTTCAACATGATGGCCAAAGAGCCTTTCTTCTTGATAGTGTGTAGACCTTCCTGTACTATCCCAACCGCATCCATTATATGTCGATCTAGTAAAAATCCAAATTGCTCTACCGAGATGTGTAGACCGAGGAAAGGCTTGATCCTCTCTACAATGATTTTGGTGACTACTTTATAGAGGAGATTACAGAGAGAGATCGGTCTATAGTCTCCAAATGAAGATGGCCTATCCCCTTTAAGAACCAGAGTAAAAAAAGTGCTATTAAGGGATTCCGAGATCAAACCCGACAGTCGCGTATCCTCAATCATTGAAACATGTTCCCCATGAAACAAATCAAAGAAGTGAAGGTAGAACTCGATAGTCCAACCATCAGGCCCAGGAATCTTATCTCTGTAGAATATCCTCAAAGTGGATTCCACCTCCTTAAGAGTGACAGGACCAAAAATCGGTCGACCATCCTCAGCCGAGAAATATGAGGGAAATAGTTTGACAATACCAAGTTGATCATCAACATTAAAGCTGTCTGGATCCCTGTATAACTCAGAAAAGTAGGATCTGGCAATTCTCTTGATGGAGCCCTTATCGAAAACCTTGGTGTTATCCCTATCCATGACTTCCCAAATAGAGTTGTTGGCCCTCTGCTTATTCGTGAAATTATGAAAGTAGCAAGTATTTTCATCACCAGCAAGAATCCAAGTATCCCTGCTTTTCTGTCGGAGGGTCTCCTCCTTATGGGTGAGAAGTTTGATCCTATCAGAAAGACAAATTTTTAGAGCCCCCTGAAGTGCAACATAACCATAATCGAGTAATAAGGAGTTCTCAATAGAACAAATCTCTTCTTCAAGTCTGCTAATATCAGAAATCATTGACCGTTTCTTTGCCTTTTCCTAGAGTCTGACCACATGTTGGAGCTTCCTAAGATTTTGTAAAAAATCCTTCATTGGACCTAAAGGACTGGAAGAAGCAGACGAGATCACAGCCCATTCATTCGTGATCAAAACATTGAAATCCTCCTCTGAGATCCAGGTGGGATTGAACTTGAAAGGGTACGAAATATAAGCTCTGTTGAAATCCATCTAAAGGATGATTGCCCGATCGTTCGAGACTCTGATGGATAGGTTCCAAGTTCTGTAATTCCCCAAGGCTTCACATAAATTATACGCCATGAAGAATCGATCCAACCGCTTCGCAATAGAGAGAGGGCCAGCTCTCCCATTAAACCATGTAGGTGAAATGACATCCGGAGCAATTTCCTGAAGGTTGGAATCCTCGAAAAGAGAGATGAAGTAGTCTTCCTGCGGATCGCATGGTCTTCCCGCTCGCCAAACTTCTTTGACAGACCATGTAGAGTTCAAGTCCCCTGCCAGTATAAGGTAAGGTAAGTCAAGTAGACCACAGGACCTGAAAGAATCCCATAAGACTTGGAGATTTTCATAAGGCCCATAAATGTTAAGAAGAAATATATGTTGATTAAAATCTTATAGCTTGCCCTGAAGTAATATACCCGCATTAGAGTTGAACACTTGAAAATATGCCAACTAGGGGTTCCTGGACACTAGGGATCACCTAGACATACCTAAAGCATCCCACGTACAAACCCTCCAATTTGGACGCATATGTAAAAAATAATCACAAGCATGACACTCGAGGTCATGGTGTCTTGAAGAAACACCATAGCTGGTGAACTCTGGTCAAGTAATCTCTTTAAGGAGGCACGTTTCGGGCCTTCGCCCAACCCTCTAATATTAAAGGTGACAAGATTCATCGATTAACCTGCGGGAGGGTTGATATTTTCTCTAAGAGCCCGAGATAAGGAATCAGAGCCAGTGACAGAGGCTGACGGAAGCCCTCTACTAGCCAAACGGACCACCTTAGGATTGATGTAGGACTAGTCATGGATCGAGTCTTTGAGCCCCTTCATGTTACCCTTTCCAGCCTTCTTTGGTTTGTGGATGGAAACATTAGCCGTGCAAATCGCAGAGATGGGAAAAATATCAAAGGACGGGGACCCTTATGCTTCGTAAATTCTAAGAGGTGGAAGAGAGGCCAAGGAGGGAGTGGGAAAGGGCTCCCCACTGGTAGAAGATGACAAAGGGATATCCAAGGACTGGTCGGGAAAAGGCACATCATCGGGGGATCTATCTGAAACAGGTGAGGGGGACAAGGAAATATGTAAGTTAGTTCCAAAAGAAGGAGAAGGAGAGACAGGGACATCCTCGAGAGACCTAGGGAGAGGTCCCATAGGTTCCCCCGCCGAGACCTGGCTCAACGAGTAAATAGAGGGAGAAGGAGCATCCCTACTCCCAACAAGAGATAAAGGTGGAGAGGACTCCGAAGAAGAGGATACAGGTTCACAGTCGGGGCATGAGCATCATCAATTACAACCGGCACCGCAAGAGAAGCAAGAATATCTTCAGCAAAGAGAAATTCCAGTAATAGAGGAATATGTTTTGTAAACTTACCCACAAAATCGCTTGTCGAGTCCCTGTCCAGAGGAAGTGGGAATATGATATCCATGCCTGCCTGCGAGTGAGGCTCCCCCTGAGACACCACATCATACTGCGGACCCTTCAAAGGGCGTAATTCCTTTGAGTGACCCATCATTCGACAGTAATGGCACCTAAAAGCAATCTTCTAGTAGTCAAGCTTCTAGGTGAAAGAGCCACCATCCCACAAAACCTCAAGTTCGTCAAGTAAACGTTCAGAGAGATCCATGTCGACCATGACTCGAGGAGTCGAGCGGTCAAACCCCAAGAGATGAGCATAATGGACACAATCGCGTTAGCAACAACCATGAAACCTTTGAGGTTCCAACGTTGGATAGGAAAATCAGGCAAGATTACCCACAAGTGTCTCCAGATTAATTTGACCTGGGATCAAAACCATAGTACCAACGCTTGAGAATGAGAGAACCTTCTCCCAGAATCTAGTACCTGCTCTCGACTAATTCACGGTCTTCTGCCGAGAGGAACTAGAATAAATTCCATCCATTTAGTAGGGTTAAAACTTTTGGTACAGACGTTAACAGGGGCTTCCAGTGTTCCGGGGCCCAAGACAGGACCGCAGAATGGGATAGTTTTAGGTACTCAAAACACCCGACTAGGGCGCACTGAGAGAGGGCTGAAACCATTTCAATGGTCACATCTTGTCGCAACACATAGACACTTCTGACGCTCTTCACCTGTTCAAAGGAAAGTTTACTAGCAGATGACTTAGCAGGGTACTGGAACCTATGCACATCAGTAGAGAATCCTTCCATGGTCCCTTGGGTCCAGTCCCTAAGCCCCTTGAATGACAAGTAGAAACCAAGTGTCCCTTTTCAAAGGGGGAGACCAGCAAAGAAACGTGGAAACGAGCACGGGGATCGGTACGAACCCCCAACGAGGATGAAGACGCAACCATCTCAAACAAAAAAAACTCAAACCCTAAAAAAGAAACAATGAAAAACCCTAAAGAAACGAGAAAAATGAGTAGCCAACAAGAAAGAACAACATTCCCACTTTTTGATAACTCTGGTTGGTACTAGACATGTCTCAGGTGACAGGTTTGACTCCAGAGACTCTCAAAACTTCACACCGGTGACACTCCTGAGAGACGAAAGACCGAAGAAGTCGCAGCACATGACAAGCATCAAAAGAGAAGAGCCTAGCCCCATCTAGTATGAATCCCGACAACGGTTTCACTGACTGTCAAGAAAGATAGTTCCAGACCTCAAAAATCGAATGTAACCCTAAAAAACACTGGACCCAAGATAGGAGGGTAATAAAAACAATACGATATCAAGGAGCAGGTAGAAACCTGTCCCTAACGATCTGGTCCAAAAAGACCCATAGTCAAATAGCCACGAAAGAACCCTGCAATGAAAACATTGCCCAGGCAAAAGCAGGCTAAATACGGTTTAGAGCACATATAGATACATGTCCCTAAAACCTTGGGTCAAAACACCACCAACCGCTAACTGTAGATAGCGAAAAAATCGAAGTAGGAACCAAAATATTAACCAACTACCAACACAAGGCAGAGAAAGCATCGAGACCACAACACCATTCCTCGAAAACAAGCAAATTGCTCTCGTCACTAGCCACTAAAAACAAACGTAAAAACCCTCACATAAAGAAAGAAACACAAAATGCAGCCACACAAAAAACAAGACAAGGAAAAACAAATCGTCTCCGTCATTCCTAGAGATAGTCAGAAACACATACAAAGCTCAAAACGAGAAAACTCCAGGTGCAAACACTACAGTCCAACAGCTAGAAGAGAAAGTTGCAAAGCGCCATCCCCCAACCCAACACTTCACTATGACTTGTGATTTAATAGTATAGTGTAAGACAACAAATATGCTTAAAGTACATTTTTACAACAAATAAATATAGCCATGTCAATGTCGAAAGTAATTATCCACAAAGAAGAATATGCCATTATGATATCCACAAAGAAGAATATGCTATTATGATTTATGACATAAAATTATAGTATAAGACAACACATATGTCGAAAGAACTTTTTTACGCTAGTAAATATAACCATGTCAATGTGGAAAGCAATTATAAAAATAAATTGTTGCTTTAATTTATGATATAATACTAAAGTATGAAATAGTAGAACAAATATATTAATGAACTCAATATGAGATTTCTAACATAAAAAATTGATACAAAGTAAGTAGCTAAAATTACATTTACATATTTACAATTTATTTACTAAAATTAAAATTAAACCTCAAAGAGCATATCATAACTTTAATTATGAGCTTGAGAATATTTATTGAACATAACCCCAACCTACTAAGATCTTGTATAGTGCAAAAGGTCGCATCAAACCCAAAATCATTATGGAAATTTTAAGTAGAGTTTTAGAGGTCACTATGTTTAATCAGTTACATATTTCCAATTTATGATTTTTGCAGTAAGAGACACTTTTTACAATCTATGTGGTTGAGATCAATATATAATGTATGATAGTTAAAAAAAAATAATTAATATAAAAAATATAATGTAGATTAACGATTAAAATAAAAATAAAAAAGATATATATTAAAATTGGCAAACATAAATGCAATTACTAAATAGATCTATATTAAATTCTATTTTTGGTATTGAAGAGATTATAAGGTCCATCCTATATGTTGGTCTGATATAATATTTTACAAAACTAGAAATAAACTAATAATAATAGTGTTCAAATCGTATTGTGTCTCTTTGTTATTTGTAATAATGAATTTGTATATTCCCGACATTATAGGGAGAATAACTAGGTGCATCTATAACCATGTGTCATGGTTGTAACATTAATGAATTAAATAATAATAATAAAAGTGATCTCAGTAAAAATGAAAACCTAAAAGTTAAAAAGAAAGGATAAATATAATAAAATAAACCATCATAAGTCAATTCTCACTAGCTCATTCGGTTAAAGTGTGGGTATCGTAATAGGGTGTCTCAGGTTCAATTCTCCATAGGACGAACAAATTTTATATGCTAACATTTTTCCAAAGATGTTTTATGTCTTATCCAACACTAAGTTTCACTATGAAGCTTATGAGAGTTCATTCTACATATCGTGATCTTTCCAATAGTTTGAAGATCACCTCATCAGAGTTTATATGACCAAATTCATAAGATGCTGAGAATTGATGTTTGGTTGTTCCTCAATGGAATGGGAATGATGGAAAACGAATCCTTGTGAGGGAAATTGACTTCTATGTCAAGAAAACTAAGCCCATACTCGACCATACAAATTTATGTTTTTTGTCCATGCTCCATTAAATTCATGAGCTAATTTATTAGCTACCTCCTTAGGACAAAAATAAAAAACAAGGGAGTCTATTTGGGTAGTTTCTTTCCATTTATGGCACATGAGTTCTCAAGCTGACACTTGGAAACAAAATATTCAATCCCACAACCCCTCACCTCTCCCTAGTGGATACATACAACCCCCTTATTTTAGTTGCTTCCATAGCCAACTCTTGGAATTTTAGTTGCATTAAAAATATTGACATGTTTTTGCTATTTCCCATGGATTACCAACACATGGCTCACAAAATATTAAATACTTTCCTTTTAAATCCGAGAATTCACTAGCAAGGCCTTGGCCTTGAGCTCCATGCTAAGAATTCATGCATCGCATATACACAATATTTACATATGAAGCCAATACATTCTAAGGGCCAATAGGAGGGTATTACATTTATAAATCGATTTGTTGTAATTGATTTCTTATGCCCATTTCCCAAAGCCTTTTACCCTAAGTTTACTTCAAAATTATTAAAATAATTGTCTTCCTACAAATCAATATATTGTATGCCTTATTTGGCCTCATATCGAGGAAACATCCTTTTATTATAATTTTTGGCCTAATATTGAGACCATGCTTATTTTGTATGAAATATTGACCTAAAAATTAGGCTAAATAACATCATTCTTATCATATAAACATATTTGAATCGACATTTAATGATAGTGTTTAGTCTAGAATTAATTTAGCTAAAATAACACTTCTAAATTTTATGCCAAACATTTGTTCACCAACCACCTTCTTATCACGATGACACCTATTGTTTTTCCAGCCACTTTCCATAACATTATTATTTTGCATTATCTTAGTTTGCACCATCTATGTTGTATTCAAGACATAGCCAAATGTTTAATGAAACTAACATGAACTTAAATACATGAAGAGGCATGAGAATTAAATACCGTACAACAAAAATATTGTCCTGTTGTTTCTAAAAGAAGAGCATTTTTTGTCCACTCCTATGTCCACAAATAATACTTCATCTATGAATATTTCCACCCTTCCTTTAGTCCCTCCATCAACCATTTCCTTCTCCAAATCCCTTGTTTCTTCACTACAATTTATTTTTGTCCTCTTGTTACTTTAAAAATTCAATTCAATAATTATCTCATTCTCTCTTGAGGACTTGTTCCTCTTGGCATCCTTTTCCTCGACTTGTGGTTGTCTAGGCATAGTTAGAAACCCTTTCAATAACACTACTGGCTAGATAGATGGATTTCCCTCCTATGCTTATCTTTGATCTTCCTTGTACCCATGACCTTCCATAACCCACATGTAAAAGGAAGACTTTTATAATGCGTAGTATGAACTATATTGATCTGCAAGTGGATAATTGATATAGTTCCTCTCTTGTGCTCCAAGTTGTTGGCTTTCGTCTAGACTGCTATCCTTGCTAACAATTGATTGTTTGTTGCAACCCATTAAACATGCCTCAAACCCCACACTAAGAAATCAACATAGTGCTTCACCCTCCTCTGATAGGTTGTTTACATCTCTATATCTATGGATAAAAAAAACAATACCACCTTCTCATCCTAGATGTTTGATAGAAAAAATATATTTAAATACAACTATTAAAAAATGATTTCACTCATTGTTATGCAACCAAGTCCTAAAAATAACATAAAAATAGCAAAAATATACCAAAAGAAAGGAATACATGCCTTAATAATTAAAAACATAGACGAATAGAAATCCTCTTCGAGGGAGGAAACTCCTTACACAATGTACTACGTACATAATCCAAGACAAGTTACAATGATGACTAAAATTAAAATATCTCCTTCATATATATAGTAGACAAAGGTGTACAATAACAACTATTAGACCCAAGATGACATCAATAATATGTANCCCCCCCCCCCCCCCCCGCTTAAAAAAAGTGTTGTCCTCAACGCTTGGGTAGTCGTGGATGAATCTGTATGAATGACTCATCTTTCCATGTCAAATATGCAACTAGTAAGTTCTTCCACTTGATGAGGTACTTAGTAATATCTTGATTTCATAGATGTTTGGTCCTTGTTTTTGGTGATTTGTTCGGGTTCCCATATGATTTTTCCTTCTTCAAAACTCCTTTGACAATGATGTTGATATGCCTGTTGTGTCATTATGTTTTTTTGACACCTCAAGGATTTAGAGAACTACTTTTTGATACTCTATGTGATCTACCACTGCTTAAATTGTAGATTTTCTTGCCATTACTTCAACCATGTGCTCCATTTCATTCTTTTATCCATAGGGCTATTTGTAAGGTTTGATGCTAGAAGGAACGCTTCCTAGAATTAAGTGGATAGCATGGTCCAAATATCGAACAAGTGGAAGACTTATTGGAATATATTCAAATACCTTGGACGGCTTATCAAGTACCCTTTGAAAATTTGGGGAAATAGGATCCTTAGATGTTTGAAGATCTACTGAGCATATTTGTGTAATTACACCTTATTTTCCTTTATTTAACAATTTTGTCATACCATTAGAGTGGATCGCCTTGCTTGGTTTCCCTGTGATAACATTTAACACAAATCATTTTCCTTCCCATGAAAATGTCATGAAAAGCTTCTAAAAATTAAAATCCATCGTTCCCATGATTGTAACCATTGAACCCCTAATACAACATCAGCACCACCCATTGAGATAGAAATCATGGGACTATTCAATACATATTCCTAGTAATATTGATTAGATGACATTTCCCTAAACAATTGATGGTTCCTTCATATGTAATCATTACTTGAAATTATGGTGCTGGATGTACAAAGCAATTGAGATCTTTGGATACTTTACAGTGAATGAAATTATGAGTACTACCATAATCAATACACATTGTTACTTTTTTATTTTTGATATATACTTCGATATTGAGAGTCTGAGGAGTGCTAATTTCATCCAAATCATGATAATATATGGTGGGAGTAATCACTTCTAGTTCATCCCCTTGCAGTGGTCCCTTTTCTTTTCGTTCTTCCTCTTCACATTCTATGTACAATAATTTATTTTCTCCACACTTATTTCCCTTAATGTACTTGTTGTCATAATTAAAGAATATACATTTCGATCTTCTTTCCTCCAGTTGTTGAGGTTTCAACCTATGAGGTGGGTTAGAAGAAGGGACATCATTCTCTATATATGTGTTGAAGTGGTATTGCTATTGTCCACCACCGTCTGTTTACTTTCAGCCTTCCTTGCCATCATGATTTAGCCTTATCCAAGGATGGTGGTTCGAAGAGATGCGCTTCATGTTGAATGTTATACTTCAAGGTTCCAATAAATATACCCAACAAATTATCTTATAAAATATTCTTCACTCTGAGCTTAAATTGCTTGATGTGCTATGTAATTGGACTTTTTTGCTTGAGATTTAGCAACTTGATAAAGAAGGTGTTACTATTTATATCCCCATATTGTGAAATCATTTATTTTATGAATATAGACTAATAGATAATATAGTCATTTTTACGGTCACAAAATTCATTGATACCTTACAAATTGATCAGGTTAAAAATATAAAGGTGCAATAGTTACCTTTCGCAAAGTTGGCACCTAGTGTAGATCAAATAATTGCTCCAACATTCAAAATGGTGTACCTATTTCAAACCCTGATTGAAAATATTTTTATGGCCGATCTGGAACTGAGGTAAAATTGAAATTTTGGCTCCCATGGGTCTGAAACATTGTCCTATGGTAGCATGATGTGTCCTCATTCTGATTCCACAATTACAACCTAATTTAGATGCTCCAAATAAAATTTATTGCAAAAATCCCAACACTTCTTATCTTTTGTCTATCTAGAAGAGCGAACTAGTACGGTATGACATGTGTCCAATATTTCATATCTAAGGTCGAAAACTCTACTATAGGTACTATGTTCTGTATTATTTTTTATGCAATAGCTATCACTCAATTTGGATCTCAGATTCCTCAGATATGGCCTTTTTCCCCAGAACACTTGTTTTAGACTAGTTTTTGTACTAGTAAAAAACCCTAGCTTCCAAGTCTAATATCTCTGAAACTGTGAAGGACCTAAATTTTGGACCATTGATAGATTAGCCTATTATATAGGTGGGTTTCTAAGCTCACTATATGAAGAATTATAGAAGAAAAAAATTATAGTGAAAATTCCAAGATGACTTGTTTTGAACAAACCAGTCCCGAGGAAAGAGCTATGATACAAAATGTTATGCAGCCAAGTCCCATAAATATCATAAAAATAGAAGAAATAGACCAAAAGAAATTAATCCATGCCTTAATAATGAAGAACAAATATGAATAGAATCCTCTTCGAGGGAGGAACCTCCTTACACAATGTACTAAGTACATAAGACAAGACAAGATACAATAATGACTAAAATGAAAATATCTCCTTCTTATATATAGGAAACAAATGTACAATAAGAACTAGTAGACCCACTAAGAGACCCAAAATGCCATCAATAATATGTAATACACCACAATATAAGGGGTAATTTGCCACAGTGTAGGGGGGAATGTAACCAAAATTTAGGGCTTAACACTCTCGTAATGGGTCTCGCTATGCCCAGTCAATTATTTACCACTGAGATGAAGTTGATTATAATTTAGGATTTTTTTAGAAACACTGGAATAATATGAGTTTGTGTAGAAACATAGAAATAGTCCCTTTTTTTACAAAAGTTTAGTTTCTTTATTCAATTAGAATCAAATCCTTCTCATCATCAAACACACAATATGGAATTTTGTGGTGTAATGAGGACAAGGGGAAACATTACTTTAAAACTGACTAGATTTTCGTGAAGCAATTATCTAACTAACGATAAAATCCTTACTAGGTTTGGGTAGTGAATGATTGGGAGATCACTAGGGTCATTCGGCTTGAATTGATTGGAAATTAATATGTTGATCACAACAAAGCACTATGAATGTGTCATTGAACATGCTCATTCAGTGCATTCATCTCTTGAAATGGCCCAAAAGTTGTCTTACTTATGCAATTATGTCAATTATTTACCCAATTCAGAAAACATTTTTAGACTTTGCATGTAGAGGCAGAATAAATTGGTATATATATAAATCAAAATCATTATTATCTATCCATCTACAAAATTCATGCAAGATTATTTATTTTTATGTTAAATGGCGTGTTATGTGTTAGGATCTAATACATCATGACAACCACATTGTACACTACCTACATGTGACCTATCGAACTTCTATACAAGCTTACTCTTTGAAAACAATTTTTAAATCTCTAACAAGTTATTACAAATTCTCATTATAATAAGGTTGTGCTCCAACTCGACAATACCTCCTCCTCCAATGGATTTGATTTGTGTATTACAAAGTTTTACAATTTTATAATTCAATGTTGATGACCTTTGCTACCAGTCGTTATTATAGGTTGCTTAAAATAGGAAATGCCATACTTTCCTCTTAGATAATGTCTTTGACTCTCATGTCTTTCCTAAAAACTTACTCCCAAGTCTTGGCCATAACATTCCTCTTAATTGTTTTCTTTGACTTTCATGCATTTACTAAATCCATCTTACTACCAAAACTCCTCACAATACTAGTGTAATCTAGTGACCCTCTTTCCCCTTCAAACATAAACTACCCTCTCTCCCCTTCAAATATAAATAATAGTTGTGCATGAAACAACAATTTCAAATGTGCATATTATATATTTATAATATTCTAATACCATTTAATGAAGGAAAGGGGAAAAAATAACTATATACTAAACCAATTCAAAAAAGATTTAGTTTGTTGTTGATAATAAATGTTTCATCGTGCCCATTTGAATACTAAAGACTTAATCTATATTATTGTATACCATTATACCAAATCCTTTTGAACCCTTTCCAATTGGTCCCATGCCAACAATCTCAAAAAGTTGATGGGATTATAAGATCAAATCAATCCATTATAGCAGTTCACACAATATGCCTTGTAATCCTCCAATTCTTTGGGCATGACACATAAAAATAAATGCACTAGATTGTGCAAAAGTCAAAATATTATTAATGTAAAAATATTGTCCCATGTCAAAAAACCAATCACAGTTGGTTCTCGTTCGACTAGATTGACTTGAGGAGCAAGGAGCTACTTGCTTTTAATGCTAACTGTAATTTTTAGATCTGCTAGGCTATAAGGTAAGGACTTGATGCCTTGCAACTCACCTTGTTTGTTATTTTTCAAGGTCATTTATTAGTCTTATTTTTATGTTGCAATAGCTTTTTATTAATATAAAATGGATACAATTTTAGTTTTAATCAATATGGATATGATTAGGATATGAATTTTCATTGTGTCTAGCACTTCTATTAAAATGCGTATATTAGAACATATATTTTTCATGTACTTTTCAAATAAGCATTGAATTTCCCGTTTAATTAATTATTTTCTCATTGTTCTTTTGTTTTGTTATAAAACTGAGTATATTGTTGTAGCATACTCAAGTCATGTTGTTAATTTGGGCTTACACCCCCAAGAATATAGGGTGGATATTGAATAGAGTAGAGTTGTGTTACAATTGTTGTAATGTCTTCAAGCCCTATTGTTAACTTGTCCTTATACCCAAAATAATATAGTGGGGATGTTATATAGAGTTATGTTATACTCTAAGAGAACATGATTTTAATTTCAACCCTCTTTGTGTCACAAAGGAGACAAATTCTTTTGTCTCATGACATTTTAGAAATTGTCCAATGCCTTGTTTCACTATGGAGCTCATGAGACTTCGTTCTTATTTTAACAATGTTGATTTTCTTCTTTACACTAGTTAAAACAAAGAGATACTTTTGACCTTCTATATTAGGGTTTATCACCTCCTTGTAGTTTCTTCATTTTCTCTTATCCTCTAATTTTTTTTTACACCATAATCGCTCCTTAAATTTAGATGTAATATTATTTTTTATATTATCATTATTATGCAGAGTGACCTCTTCCTTGATTCCTCAATTATTTAGCCAAGGATTGGCATCTATATGCCAACCTTGCTTGAGCTATGGGTGGTATTGAATAGAGTTCGAAGCACTATCAAGAAGCCTCTTGTCTCCCACATTGTTTATCTTATTCTTGTACATTAGGTACCTAGTCATAAGCATGCTCTCAGTGGGGGAGAGACTTGCTTCCATGAGGAGGATATGATAGGGTGTATTTCCTTTAATCTTGATATTATAAGTAATAAAATAATTTTTGAATTTGACTTATCATTCTCTGCAATTCTCTAGATATGTTGCAGTCCCAAACTTCACAACCATATATGATGAGTCTCAAAGAGGAGTTTCTTCTTATCCCAAACAAAAGGTCTAGTGGTTTAGCATTTTTTCCAAGTCCATAGTAAGTTTTCCACCATTCATTTAACCTTTTCTCAATACATAATTAGCTTAAAACAAACTTTGATTACATTCCAAATAAACACATTAAACTTTAATTATACACTAAAAACATTAATAAACTTAAATAAGCATAATCAAATGCTAAGTTGACACTAAAAGAACAACAAGATATGAAAAATAAAGAGTAAAACTTATATATATCTTCACTGGTATTAATTAATTTTATCAAACTATATTTTAAATTGTGAAACCTTAATTATAGATGAATAGAACATAACATTGAAAAACTTTAATTAAACCCTAGTTTTGGGTGAATCCATGAAAATGGGTAACACTTGTTGGAAAGGTAGGAAAAGAGGGAAGGTTTCATGATGCTCAATTGAGCTATTTTAAGCTCTCAATTGAGCTATTGAAAGCTTGATTGAGAGCTTAAGACCTCAATTGAGATAATTTTACAAGAAATACAAACCCTTGATCGAGGGTTTAGCTAGGTAAACAAAATTATTTATTAAGCTACCTACTTTTATATAAATGGAGAAAATAGGGTTGTGACTCATCTTCCCTTCTAAACCTTGACTAACATTTTGTTAGATCTAAATTGAGATTATATTTACCTTCAACTAAGCTTATGCAACCCTCGATCGAGCTTATGCAACCCTTAATCGAATGGCATCTAATCCCATAGGTTAGTGACTTTTTTAATAAATTATAATTACATATTTTTTTAAATCGTGTTGCCTAGTAGCTATTATGCTACCGAAGTTTTAAATTTTTTTGTTTAAAATTTAATTTCCATCTTAATATACAAATAATTAAATTTTGATTTGTTTTTTATTATTATTAACCGACAACAATTATGCTACTCAAATTTTAATTTTTTAGTTTTTTTCAATTATATTAGTCGGTAGCATTAGTGGTACCAATTTTTTTTCCAACAATGTGGTACTCGCAGCATAGATGGTGCCACTTTTTTTGCAATCCTTCAGTAACACACATATAAATGAAAATTAGAACTCACATGCTACTTCTCAAGCTGAGACAATGAAAACTCAAGAATATTACCTTACTTATATTAAAAAATCATTCGTTAAACATCAATCGAGCAAAACAAAACTTATTCTCAGTTTTTCAATACAAAGGTAGATATTGTTGATCATTTAAACGATCAACTAGTATATTTACAATGTGTCTCTATAGTCTAATTATTTCCATATTCTTATTATCTTATTTACAACCTTGTTTTATCCCAGCATAGCCTAGAAGAATTTTTATACATTAATATCTTACCTAAAACTAGTTGACCCACACCTAAGATATTGAGTGCCTAATGAAAAATACCACCTAAATCAGATATGAATATAAGCTACATTAATGAATCATTGAACTTCCAATGAATATGAATGGAATAACTTATGTTTTTCATGGCCATGCTATGTTACATGTACTGCAGTTGGTGGGATCATAATAAAATCATGTATACCCTAGCCTAAGCATATGGACCTTAGGCCTATACATACCCAATTTATACTTTATTTTATGATTTTCTCAAATAATGTATATTAATTATAATACTCTACCATAACTAAAATGTAATTGAGAGGAGAACTTGTTTTCTAGTCTTATTCATATATAAATAAGAATTGTAGGTTACACAAATGGGGGAGAAGATATGTATGCTAAACTTTGATCTTCCACGTGTACTTAAATCTATGCAAACCAAATGGAAATTCTGATGGTATGATGATTCACACAATGGTCCAACCACTTGAGTAAAAAGTTGTTACATTCCCATCAAAAGTGTACTCTATTATCTGCATTAAATTCTATATTATTTTTGGTCTTATTACATGACTAACATGGTGAAATGATAGATCACTTACAATCAAGGTGACAATTTCTAGGTCCATATATATAACCCTTAACCTAAATGTCTTATAACGTGTAAACCCTACTCCTATAACATGCAACACCAAATGTTAAACTATTATAAACCCCTTAAACCTAATCTTATTTTACCCTTAATCAATAACCCATATAAACCCTATCTTATGACCCCTAAACCATATAACATTTATCTTAAAAACTATCATAATCCTTAAATCATATAACCCCTAAAACCTAACCTATAGAGCTTGTATAACTTTTATTTGCAATATTTAAACCCTATAGTTTCCAATACTTGGTCCATTTAAATCTTAACCATATAATCACTAAATCCAATTACTCTTAACTTTTAATCACTAATCACTAAAACACAAGTTCTAATAACCCATAGCCCCTAACCTTTGTAATACTAACACTTGACCTCTATAATATATTATTATTCTATCCCTTAACCATTGAAGTTATAAAATGCTATGAATACTAATCCTATAACTCTTTGTCACTAATTTATACTACCTTAATACATAATCCATATAACCTCAACAATCCTTAATCCATCAAAACATTTACTTCTATAATGCATATATACTTCTCCTTATGTATCCTATCTATAAAACCTTCACTCTATAAACATTATTATACTAACACCTAACCTTTGTTGATTGTATAGCATCAGGAGTCATTCTCCTGACTTGTGAGTAATATCAAGTCAGACTCGTGAGTCATATAAAGTCCTATGTATACTCATATGATTGAGGTGGTGATGTTGTATTGTAAAGCTTATGAGTAATATCAAGCTGAGTCTTGTGAGTAATATCAAGTCATGTATTCTCATAGAAGGTATCCTATGAGAATGGATCTGCAATTGTGGAGATGATCTTCTGTTGTATCAAGATTGAATTATTGTGTTTTATCAAGACTGTGGACCTCCATTTGTTGGTGTGGTTATACTATGTGACATGTTGCTAGTCACAGTCATTGAGTGCTATAAGTATCCTTTAGGGATTAGCTACCTCTAGAGTGAATTACTCTAGCATATGACTATATGTCCCAGGGTAATATATATGATCATCTATATGTATGTTATGATTCTTCTAAGTATGATATGATAAGATGGATAAATAATACACATATGGACCATGCATTAATTATTTAATGATAATGAGATAAAGCATAGAGAAAGAGAATTTGTATTTCCCATGCAAATGTCTGAGTGAACTCAAGTTATAAAGCTTGAGTAAAATCTCAATGCCTCAATCAATGCCTCAGTTGAACTATTAATGAATGTAATTAATTAAGTAAAGAAGATATTAATGTTCATCAATCAACGTGCATCACTTAACTAAAGATATCCATGCAAAAGTTAATAATAGAGATTGTGCATAGATGGCACTAAGAATGAAGCACTGATGAAACTTAAGTTATCCTATTAAATAAGTGATCAACAGTTAGTTAAAGATTGAGTTCAGTTCACATTCATTTTAAGTCAATTAACATTCAATTCAAATCAGTTAACATTCAGTTCAAGTAAGTTAACATTCAGTTCAAGTTAGTTAACATTCAGTTCAAGTCAGTTCACTTTCAGTTAAAGACAATGAACATTAAGTTAAAGCTAACTAAGGAAAGGAAGGGCACTAATGTTTCAATGGAGGGAGCTCTAGTTAGCTCCTCCTTGTGAATGCACTATATGGTACTCTTAGTGTGTTTACTGAGCCTCCTATGTGCTACCTTTTGCATGTTATGGTTTTTGGATTGTTATCATTATGTTGGGCATATGGAAAGTTCAATACAGTTGCATACAATTGTTTTTGCAGGGTTACATTGGATCTCTCTTCTCTACTGCTAAGGTGATATATCTTATCGGGAAATATGCTTATGTGTTGTAAACCATTCTCTACAAATCTATCTAGCATACTCAAATAATTGTTGGGTTTTTCATCCTTCGTGTTTGGATGGTTTTCCCGGGGTATATCTTGTCTCTCATGGTTTATTGATTTATATGGTTGATTTATGGAGATGATTTATGTGGCTAATTTATTGATGAGATTCATATGTGGATGATATAAATATTCATATGTGGCTTATTTATGAAATTCGTAAGTGTTGAAATTGTTTGATAAAAATTTTAAAGTTCAAGCATTTCCGATTTTTCTCAAACATCAACATTCAGCTTAAGTAAGTTAACATTCAGTTCAAGTAAGTTAAAATTCAATTCAAATTAGTTAATATTCAATTCAACTCAATTAACATTCAATTCAAGTCAATTCACTTTACTTGAAGACAATGAACATTCAATTAAATCTAATTGAGGAAAGAAAGGGCGCTAATGTTTGCATGGAGGGAGTTCTAGTTAGCTCCTCCTTGTGAATGCACTATGTGGTGCTCTCAGTGTGTTTATTGGCCTCCTATGCGCTACCTTCTACATGCTAGGTTTTTTGTCTTGTTATTAATACACTAGGCATATGGCAAGTTCAATACAGTTGCACACAGTTGTTTTTGCAGGGTTACAATGGATCTCTCTTATTTACTGTTGAGGTGATATCTCTTATCGGGCAATCTTCTTATGTGTTGTAAACCATTCTCTGCAAATCTATCTATCCGAACTCAAAGAATTGTTGGGTTTTTCATCTTCCATGTTTGGAGGGTTTTCCCATGGTATATCTTATCTCTCATGGTTGATTGATTTATATGGTTGATTTATGGAGATAATTTATGTGGATAATTTATTTATGAGATTGATATGTGGCTGATATAAAGATTCATATGTGGATGATTTATGAAATTCAGAAGTGTTGAAATTGTTTGATAAAAGTTTTAAAGTTGAAGCAACTACGATTTTTCTCATCTACTTGAGTAAAATGTTGTTACATTCCCATCAAAAGTATATTCTATTACTTGCATTAAAATCTATATTAGTTTTTTTTCTTATTACATGACCAACTTAGGTGAAATGATAGATCACTTCCAATTAAGATGACAATTTATAGGTCCATATAAAGAACCCTTAACCTAAATCCCTTATAACTTGTAAACCCTACTCTTATAACATGCAACACCAAATTCTGAACTCTTATAAACCCCTTAAACCTAATCCTATTTTACCCTTAATCAATAACCCATCTAAACCCTACCTTATGACCCCTAAACCATATAAAATTTATCTTAAATACTATCATAATCCTTGAATCATATAACCCGTAAACCCTAACCTACGTAGCTTGTATAAATTTTATCTTCAATATTTAAACCCTATAGTTGCCAGTACCTGGTCCAATTAAACATTAAAAATATAATCACTAAATCCAATAAATCTTAACTTTTAATCACTAATCACTTATACACAAATTCTAATAACTCGTAGCCCCTAACCTTTGTAATACTAACACTTGAGCTCTATAATATATTGTTATTCTACCCCTCAACCATTGAAGTTCTAAACTGTTATGAAGACTAATCCTATAACTCTTAGTCCCTAATTTATACTACCTTAATCCATATCCATATAACCTCAACCAGCCTTAATCCATGTAACCATTAACTTCTATAATGCATATATACTTTTCCTTACATATCCTATATATAAAACCTTAACTCTATAAACACTATTATACTAACACCTAACCTTATCTCTATACACACTATTATAGTAACACTTAACCTATGAAGTTATAAACTACTTTGATACATATTCCTATGACACCAATTCTCTAACTTATAATACCCTTGACCCTTTCATATGTCATATATAATCCCTAAGACATATACTCTTTAACCTCTATTATTCTTATATCCTGATACTTATAAATATCTACCCTTGAAATACCATAACTACTATCACACCTTAATTCTTATAATCACTAAAACCTTTTCCCTAATAACCCCTAACTCAACATCTCTCAATTTTATAACCATTTAAACCCGTATAGGTGCTATCACCATAAACCCATAACCCTATAAAACTTAACCCATATATCCCTAGCATATATAACCCTAAACTAACCCGTAACCCCTAACTTCTAACCATTACACTTTATAACACCCTTATAGGGCCTCAACATTATAACATCCTATCTATTATAACCCTTAACATTATTACCAATATCAATCTTAACCCCTATAACCTCTAACACCTACTCCCTAATCCCTCCAAACACATAACCCATATAAATCTTATCGCCATGAACTCACAACCCTACAAAAATTAACCTATATACCCCTCGCACATATAATCCTAAAAATGAATCCTTAACAACTAACTTCTAACCACTACATCCTATAACACTCTTATAGGGCCTCGGTATTATAAATCCCTATTCTTCATAACCCTTAAATATTATCACCCCTATCAATCTAAACTCCTATAATCTCTAATACCTACTCCCTAACCCCTTGTAATTAATTAGCATGAGACATGATCTCACAACTTCTTACTTATAATTCATATCAATCAACCACTACATCTAACCCTCAACTCACCAAAATAGAAAATATAATATTTCATTTTAACATTTAATACAGTTTTTTTTTAATCAAAATATTGATATAAAATATTTTATTGTAACATTGATACATATCTCAGTTAAAATTAATCATATTCCTATAATACAATTTGGAAATAATAATATTCCTAAAATACAATTCCCCTCATCCTCAAATTCATTTTTTTCTTCTATCTCGGATCGTGGCATAATCCTCCTAAACTAACATATAAAACAAGCTATATGATAGCAACATAAATAGTTTTAATAAAAACAATTGTAAATAAAATTTACAACCAGTATAACAACTCCCATGATACATTCCATCCACGGTCCTTTCATATCATGCTTAGTAAGCGTCAATACAATAATTTATAATTTATGTGGAAACAAATATGTTAACATTTGAGAAATTCTATTCAGCGAAATAAATAGAAATTGTTGATGAGTCACTTTGATCGACGGTTGGATTATATAGTGTGTTGAGCGTAAAAGTTTGAAGGTTTTATAAAACGTTGGGTTTTCACTGAGCCCAATTTTTGTTTTAATTTGCAATTAAATGGAACCGATTCATAAATTTAACCCTCCGGTACTGCCATGCTCTTCACGGGCCACCATTACATTATAATTTAACACAGTAAATCTCTGCGGGAAAAAGGAAGGTGTGGCTAATGTAACTAACCAAAAGCGTAAAAACCCTAAAATAAAAATAAAAAAAAATTACCCATAAGGGAGCTTCACTGGATCAGGATCCATGGCTACGCGGGCCGAATAACTATATCTTTTTTATTTATTACATTCTAACATATTATCGACATAACAACTATTAAATATTATTGTCAAAATAATAATTACTGGAGAGTAGAAATTTCACTACAGTTGTAAATATAATAACTGTAAATATAATTTTGTTATTATAGGGAAATAATAAATAATACATAATAACAAGGTGTTTGGTTGCATTTTGAGTATATTTTATTGTTGTCTGGTTGACATACTCCTAGGGAATGCTAGGTGAAATATTATGGTGTTTCACTAGAAGATAGCCATGGTTGCATGGGCTAAGCTTTCACGAGTTGGCTTGGCTAGCCTCGAGTTAATTTGAGACTCTGAATTCCGTTATTCGTACACCCCTACACATGTTTACTTGTGTTAATATTTTTCAAGGGTTTGTTTTAACCATTGATTTAGGGTTTGGTGGCCAAGAAAAGGAAAATAAATTAACACCCTATAAATTTTTAGTAGACGTAAAAAGACAGACAATTTTTTTTTAACCGTCAACAAATTTTCGGTAGACGGGCACTGAGAATTTGAAATTCCAGACCTGATTCAAACCATTATAAAACAAAGACCATATAAGTAAGCTTACACAGTACACACACATTTCAAAAAGAAAACCTATTAACATAGGCTATATTGGACCTGGAGGTACTTGGAGGCTGGTAACTTGGCACTAATGCCCTTACTCCTTGGTCGTGCTCTGATCCACCCAGCAGTTGGCATGTTTGTTGACTTCGATAGGTTCAACATCAGCTTCTACAAGTCCGAACCTCAACACAACCTTGACAGGTGTTATGGAGAAAACTTCCTATGGCTTGGGGTGGACCACAACAGACAGTATAACACCAGAAATTGATCCACCTCAAATATGATAAAGCTATAAACCAGTCTAACACTAAGGTATGGAAGGTGTAACTTATTCTGAACGTTTGTAGTAGATCGCCATTGAGCTTTCAATCACACTTGCACCTACATTCCATTCTCAACAACAACAAAATATACAAGCATGATAGATAGTAAGCGTTAGAAACTACTCTAGCATATATCAATCTAACATGTATACAATCAAAGCAACTACATCCATGGATAAAGAACATTCATAGTTACACAAATACAATGGACGAGAAATAGATATTTCTATTAATATGAGAAACAGAGATATAAGTGACAAACCCAGTTGGAACCTCGTCAAAACGGAGAAAACGAGTCCTCCACCTGGGCCTCCACCACTTCAATCATCCATATCAATGGAAAGCTCACAAGACAATGGCAAGCTTGGGACTCAACATCAATGGTTGCTCAAAGGAAAAAGGGATGCAGGTTCAAATATGTATGTATGGGGCACAAATCCAGTATAGTTTCCTTGCTCTCACCCGTTCTTCTCCTCTAATCATCCAAGTAGCTCAATATATAGCCCTTCAATGGGAAGTGAAGGGTCGAATCGGAGCGTGTCCAAGCATATGGAAGGCCAATAGCCAATTTATTCATGACTAAATGAGGAAAACTCCAAATATTTTATTTTTGGGCACATTTCCTGAGGTACGTGGGTCACAGTAGAGCAAGATGTGTGTACACGCGGTCTGTAAACTAGTGACCTACGTATACCAATAAATAGGACTTTTTAAAGGGATATTTTGGAGCATCAAAATTTATAGCAAGCAAAGGGGGTCCAAGGAGTCTGCATAAGGACAGGGAAGGCCATAAAAACATGATCTACCAAGTGTGGTAAAATCACCTATAACAGATGCCCCCTAATGTGTGAAGTCCAAGGGGTAACATGATGTCCAAAATACATTATACCAATCCCAAAAGTGGAATAATGTAGACCTAGGTGGAAGAATCAGCCACTCATCAGTACAATATAATGATAAATATCAGCATGTGACTGAAAATATGAAGCATAGCAGTCCCCAAATACACAATAGTACAATGGCCATGAATAGGCATAATAGACATATGTCACATGCGCTCATCGCCACATACAATATATAGTGAAACAAGATCTTCATACCGAATGAAGACGTTTGATAGTACATTGGAATATAGTCATGAGAACTAATATCCCATATATATTGGAGGTAGCATATATGGAATGCCACCAAGCTCGAAGGTCTTCTACACAAACCACTACTGGTACATGTCCCATCACACGAATAAAGGTGTCAAGGTAGAACACGATGGACCATTGTCTGATTACCGGTAACAGACACAATATATCCCACCGATAATGATAATGGGAATCAAGGTACAAAGTGCAATCAAACAAATGTGAATAGATGTGTTGACGTTGAACAATTGAGAGAGTCCATCGATCAGGGGACATTGATGTATTCTCAAAAATGTCGATGACGAGAGAGCTTGCCACTGATGATTGCAAATCTCAAGTCACTCAATGGACTCTAGACTCCTATTCCAGAATAAATGATCTGAAGTCAATGGAATGGAATCTGCTGGAAGGAGGGAATTAAGGCATCCCCCATCAACCAACACGAGGTACACAACAACGGTGGATAATTTGGAAGAACTATGATGAACAATATGTGCATGAACCAGTAATTGTATCGGGAATGGACGACATGCAAAGAAAAGATAAGTGAGGAGTGGCCGACTCAGGCTAAAAACTTCCTTTGAACAAGAGCATAAGGTAGATGGTGACTCACGTGTAGCATAGACTCAACATGAAAATAGGGACAACCTTGCGACACAGGAGGTATCAACAGAGGATCCATAGGGACTAGAAGCATACCTAGTCGGTGGGGAAAACTCAGAGTAATGAGTACAGCTCCTAAAGTCATACTAATAACCCAACCAATGGATGGAATATACAGTGCTCTGTTCGAAGGTGAAACGACACGAAAGCTGCCAAAGTAATATCATTTCTCGTCCGACTTTTTATGTTTTTTTATTTATTTTTGTCTTTTTCATATTGGATAGCTTGAAAAAGAATAAAATTGCTTATATTATAGAACTGGGAGGAAATGAGTGTCATGGGAAAGAAAACCAGTTCCAAGTAGTGGAACATGCCTATGCTCAATGCAAGGAAGCACATGTAGGATAAGGACACTAGGGAGAATGTCTCCTCTAGGTATGGGGTGATCAAGCTGCAAAATATATATGGGAGGCTCTGCTTGGCTAGGATTGAGGCAAGCTCGAGCTATATGGCTCATAAAAGTGAAGCAGGGAGCTGGTATAAAGCTCAATACGTCAAGCAGATGCATAAAAATGCAATTACAACTTGATATAAATGGGAGTCCTTGTGGGAGATGGCCGGCATAAAGTTCAAGAAAGAAAATGAGGTTCTTGCTCAAGGACATGGTGGGACTACAGGGGACTCCCAGTTTCGAGGAGAGGTAGTAAACTTACAATATCATGGAGTAAACTGTACAATAATATACAAAAATGTGAGCCTCGACCGAGAATTAGGCATAGTATTTTTTAAGATAGAGCCCATTTCTGGGCTTTGCTAAGGATGTCCCCTCATAATATTCCAACTCATAGGCGTCCATCTCCAAGACATGTTTACCACATAAGGCCCATGCCACATAGGGTTAAACTTACCCGCCCCTAATGGTTCACTAGATTGGTCATACAAGAGGACCAATTCACCTTCATTAAATCTATGGGGTAGAAAAACTTATCATACTCAGCCTTCACACGATGCTTATTAATCTCAAGAGCCACTATGGAATCCCGACACTGCTCATCAAGATGCTCTAAGTGGACTAGGCATTCTTCCAACTTAGAAGTCCATGGTAAGAGCTCTATGGCTAGTTTCAAAGAGGGAATTTCTCATTCAATCATCAAAATCGACTCCACCCCATGTACTAACTAATATGGAGAGAAATCAGCGGCAGTCTTAACAGCGGTTCGATAATCCCACAAAGCAGGGTAAAGCATAATGTGCCAATTGGTCTTGCTTTGTGCAACAATACTTTGCAGAATGGATTTAAGGGATTTGTTCACAGACTCAACCTGTCCAATCACTTGAGGATAATAAGAAGAGGAGTACTCTTGATTATATCCCAGTTTTGAAGATAATTCATCCATCATCCTATTTTAAAAGTGCCTGCCATGGTCAATGAAAATATCTCTCGGAATACCAAACTTGGTGATTATCTAATTGAATAAAAAATGCGTGGTTGTCTCGGCATCGGATTTAATAGTAGGCATAACCTCTGCCCATTTTGTAAAATAATATATGACCACTTTGATGTGATGGTGCCCCCCAGCCGAGGCTGGGTTTCAATCCATAAAGTATACCCCCCACTTGGTGAAGGGACCAACGATGATAATAGGGTGCAACGGGGTAGGATGCGAGTGTATGTTTTGTGCAAACACCTGGCAAGAGTGGCACTGCATGACCGCATTAACGCAATCTTTGAAGATCGACAGCTAGTAATAACCCTCTCTTAGGATTTTTTGGGATATAGAAATCCCAGATAAATGACCACCACACACCCCACCGTGGCTATCATTCAGTACAGTCTCAGCCTCATCATGAGTTAAACATCGGCGTAAAATGGAATCCACCCCATGGTGAGACAATGTGTCGTCGATAATAAGGTAGTTTTTAGCGTTATGTTGTAAACGTCGACGCTCATCTCGTGAGAGGTGAGGAGGAACCTTTAGAGTCTGTAAATATATGATGATGTCACCAGACCAAGGATCCGCGGTCAAAATAAGAAATATATGTTCATCCATAAAGGAATCTTGGTGAATCTCGTCTTCATCCAAGCTAGGGAGATCGACACGAGCTTAGAAAAAACTAATGATTTTTTTTATTTTGCTGAAACAAATTCAAGATCGAATTCTTGCAAAATGACAATCCATTTATTATCCCCCCCCCTATTATTCATCTTGTCAAAACAAACTGAAATGGATTGATGCGATCCACAATAGTAGTTTGACGAAGCAGGATATAATGTCTCAACCCCTGAATCGCATGGACATTCGCTAGGGATAGCTTCTCGCCATGACTATATCGTAGTTCAACGTCAATAAGATTCCATCTAAGATAGTATACAATGTGCTCTTGGAAGTCATCGTCCTCTTGAACTAGAACTATCCCAATTGTCTCTTGCTACATGGCTACATATAACAATAAATAATGGATATAGTCAGGTGGACTAAACATAGCGGTCGATGCCGAGGATTTCTTCAGTGTGTCGAAGGACTCCTAGGATTGCTCATCCCATATGAACAGAGTCTCCTTATTCAAAAGGTGCATAAAACCCTTGGTCAAATAGGAAAAGTTGCAACAAATCTCCATAATAAGTCAGCCATCCTTGGAGATTTTGAAGGTGTTGAATGGTGCGTGGGGGAGACAATCGAAGTATTTCCTCAACCTTTAGAGGATCGACCCTAATCCCCTCCTTAGAAACCATAAAACTTAATAACCGACTGACTTTCACACAAAAGATGCACTTTTGAGGATTCAACCAGATTTGATAATGACGACATATTTTGAAAACCAAGCAAATGGTATGGATGATCCACTCTCAAACGAGAGTGAGTAGCTAAACTTTCTAAATAGACTTCAATAATCTGCTTAAGGTCATGAAAATCAAAGGCCATCACCCGTTGAAATGTAGCCCTAACATTTTTAAGGCTGAAAGGCATCGTCTGGTATGCAAATGTACCCCAAAGACAAATGAAGGCGGTCTTATGTTGGTCCTCATGCTTGATTTGGATTTGGTTATACCCTAAAAAACCGTCCATGAATAAGAACAATTCGCTTATGGCACACTCATCCAAAGGTTGATCTATGAATGGTGTGGGGAAATTATCTTTTGGACGGGCCTTATTCAACTCTCTAAAGTCATTGCACACCCAGATAGCTCCCTACTTCTTATCAACCAGAATGGGGTTGGATACACATTCAGTTAAGAGAACTAGATAGATAAAGCCATCTTTGAGTAGCTTCTCTATCTCATCCTTAATGGCGGGCACCTTACAGTGATTCATCGTACGTAAATGCTGTCAAACAAGTTTAACATTGGGATAAGTTTTCATCTCGTGCTTGACAATACGAGTGTCTATTCCTGGAATCTCATCATATGACCAAGTGAAAACATCACAGACTTCTTTAAAAAGCTCGGTGTTTGCCTTAATTTCATCAAGAGAACAATATGCCCCATTGTAAACATTTTCTATCTTTCCAGGAATCCAATAAATGTTGATAGGGAATGTAGGTGACAAGTTCGTCATGTTCCCTTCAACATATACACCATGAGTGCCTAATGGGACCACTGGACAACTAACTTTCTCACTAAGGGTCGATCTAAAGTCACTAGGCTCGATCTGTTCAAGCTCCAGGAGGAAGTAAGAGCGATGGTGTAACTCATCCCAAGGCTATTCTGGACCATTCATGGCCTCAAGAATTGCTTCATATGAAGGAAAAAAATCATCGAGGTAGTCATGTGAGTGTGACGATGCAGCTGCCTAAGCAGGAAATGCAAAGAGATCCTCCTCCTCCGTCCATGAAGAGGAAGGACTAGGATCTGCAACGGGATCAAGAACATATTGATAAGAAATCTCCACTACAAACAATGACATTTCCATCTTGGTAGGTCTAGAATATTCATCTGAAGTGCTCGTAGAAGGGAGAGTCCAAGGATCCTCCAAATACGTAGTGCGAAATGGGATAAAACTCAACAACGACAAATCGCTACTAAGAGTGGAACTAATCGTTAATATTGGTGCTGCAATATTAAAAGATACCATAGAATTGCAACACCAACATTCTCAGTTGCCGGCTAAGAATTGTCAATAACTGGGATGGTGGATCTTGACAATGCAACAGAACAAGAACTATCAAATGACATCTAGTTAATCCTGACAATTTGATCCTAAAAAGGGAAGAAAATCACATAGAAAACGGAAGACACGATCACTTTCATAGCATAGATCCAATTCTGACCCAGTAAAAGGTTGTAGTCAAGGGGAGCATCAACCACCTCAACCTCAATTGACATGATCTTTCCTCCCAACTGGACCCGGAGAGAGGGAATAATGCCATGTCATCGAAATGAATGTCCATCGAAAGAAGTCAACATGGTCATTGATTTCGAGAACACGGGTGAGCCAAGGCCCTTCCAACAAGCGAGAGACATCACGGAGGCCGCAACGCCCTCATCAAGTACTATACGTTTGATCATGTTATTCATACATTCCACATGGACTAAGAAAGCCATGTAGTAAGGTAAGCAAGGCTGGACCTCATGGGTATCAAATCTAATTGTAGTGGAAAGATTATAATCAACCATCCCGAGAGCAGACAACAGAGCTCTCCTCTGTGTAGGACAATTCTGAAGGACTTTAAGAGCTGGAATCTCACAGGGAGTCTGACCCAAGTCCTCGACAATAGAATAATGCTAGGTGAATCGAGCATTAGGGTTGTGGCCCAAGTACTTTAAGACTCCCTTAGGTATGCGAGGTATATCTTCAGGCATATTGATATGCAAATATTTCTCGGGAGGTGTAGGCTCTTTACCCAAGTCGGGTTGTGATAAACTGTAATCTTTTTTTTTCAGGTACAAACATTAGCAAAAGACATCATATTGATGCAATCATGGCCACCTTCTGCCTTTAACGGGTTTTGATGCCCACTAGAAGTGTTTTCGACATCCATGCTCCTCGAAGCCATATTTTGGTTATGAGGTAAAGGATCGGTCAACACAATTGGTCTATGTGCGATGAACTTCAAGGCCTCATCAATACGAGGGCACAAGTATGTGATATGGTCTCCCCCACAAAGCTTGCAAGGGAATTTAACCTTCTATTTAGGCTTCTTGTCCCCCCCCCCCAACATCATTTTTTCTCTTATCATCGTTAGAGTTATCCTTCCTATTCCTGCCCCTTATATTGTTTCTTCCCTTCTTTCTATTTCGTTTGGGATACTGGCTACCCTTATAGTCTGACGAATGTACCAAGAGAACATTCGTCGATTGGGTGGGGTTAGATGAAGTCATAGCTTGTCCGGTCACAGGATGATTAATAAACAAATTTTGCATTTGATTCATAACCTAGTCTACGACCTTAGTACTCGTAGAGCCAACAATACCATAGGCATGTGGCCCAGGTTTGAACTTAGGTTCAAAGTTTGACCATGGTGCATTAGGGATGATCTCATAAAGGAGTCAAGACTTATCTTAAATCAAATCTAACTACTGATCTCGGAAGATGGCTTGCTCCTCATTCATAACACCAGACGTCGAAACATCCTTCACAATATAGGGAAATAACTATTTGAGGAACCATTCCAACAAAAGCTCAAGTGGAATGTTGGCCTTAATCAACCTCTTTCATCTATGCCACTCTTGAATATGGTCAGACATATGCGTGGCTTTATCTTGCCGAAGTGTCGACAAGAGCTCGGTACCAGCATTGTAATGTACTGGTAGTTGAAAGTAGTTCAAAAAGGTCATGGATAGGTTGTTAAGCGTCCTATATGTGCCCCCAGGAAACTCTATATACCATTCACAACAGGCTTCGTGAGGGTGCATTGAAACAATCGTAAGTGAACATAATCATGGTTCAAAGAATTCGAAGAGCACCACAGGTGGAAAGCTGTCACATGCTCTCTAGGGTCCTTACCAATATTTTTTTTTAACCATGGGAACATCAACCTCCCGTGAGTATATCCAAAAGCCTTCAATCCATATATACCAATAACTTGTGACTTAGCAGCGGTCGAGACATCCTGAAGCCCATCGGGGTGAGCCTCTATCCTAGGGGTCGCCTACCCTTTGAGCCTTGTTACAATAGGATAATGAGAAACCCTACCCCCCGTTGGTTTTGAACCTGTGATCTCCAAGGTGATAACACATGTTCTTAACCATTAGGACCACTCGAGTGCTTGTCAAGGTCCTCACCACTCTTACCTTCAAATTTCGGAATGTTCAAAGGAAGTTTGGCAAGAACAATCGGCCACATCGGGTCAACTTCGAAAGGTCAGGTAAGTTCAACATAGTTAAGAAAGGGAGCATAGGTTGTGACATCTGGTTCCACACTCCCTAACAATATTGATTCATATAGGGATAATTAGATTAAAGACCATGGGCTTGGCCAATGGAATAATAACCCCCTCCTACATGACTCATAAAAGGATGCACGGGAATATTATAATTTTGTATATCTTGGGATTGAGGTGCTACATAGCCATAATTGTAGGATTGATAAATGGGTTATCCCCAGGACACATAAGGAGGGACATAACCTCCTGACATGACATTACCAGTTGATGAGGGAACAACATAGCTAGAGGAAGCACTTCATCCTGAAGGACCATGCGGGACATGAGGAGGATGTGTCATGAGAAAGGAATTTTATGGAATAGTTGCGGTGGATGATGGAGCATATGATGTAATGTAATATGTACCTCCAACGCTCGCATGTTTAGAGTCACCTCCGTGGAAGTGAACACCGGTGTTATGCCCAGATGATGGGTATGAAAAGCCTCCCACAAATGGAGCAGAAGGTGCAATATGGCCACTACCAAATCTATCAGCATGGAAAGGGATGGTAGTTACCTCAGGCACAACACCAGGATCTATACCAGGATCAACGATAGATGAAGGAAAGGTATCAGTAAGGTATGGCATGCCAAATCTAAAAGGGACTTGTGCTAGAGGGAACATGGTGAGTCTCACCACTCGACCTTCCTGAGAAAGACCTCCGATAAGTAGCTACAAAGTCTGACAGCTGGGGTCATGAAGTGTAGGAAGTACTAGTCCCGTGAGGGTCGATGTCAATCAAAGTCCCAGGTATCACGAAGGTCATATTCCCCATTCTTGAGGATGGAGAAGAAGGGATCTTCGCATTCTCAGATGTAGTACTCATGACGAGAATGGTGTGCGAATCACAGTGTGTAAAAGTTCACCTAGAATGTATAGTCCTCTTTCGAGGAGGAGGAGGAGACCTACAAGGGGAAAGCCCTGCTAAACGTCGATATCGGCGGAGTGCCAGAACTCGATCCACGATGAATCCACAAAAATAACAAGACTCAACTAATTATGAACCCTAGATCAAGCTAGCACACAAAAAGCACACCACTAAGAAAATATAAGGAAGATGCAAACAAGCCAAGAGGGAGGATAAGCTAGCTCCCGAATGTAGCAAGTATGTCTTGCCTAGGAGAGGCCCGAGACTTCCATACGCTACAAGTGGACGTGTGTAACCAAGTATAGTGGCCCTCATCTTCAACACATAAAGTGACTATGTTGTTCGACCCCAACCTGTCCAGGACACTCATAGAATAACCTCTGCAAGTACCCCCTACGATACCTAGGTAAGGAAACTAAGTTCACCCCAATATAACCAATGCCCAGGTGGATAGTCGTATGCGGGATCTACCGTATGAGCAAGGTAACAAATGTTGAAGCTCTAAAGCACCAAAGGTACCTCAAAAGCCCCCAGATACGTATAATATCCAGGAAATATATTTGGTGCTGCATAGAGAGTGGAAAGGGGCTATCCCTACCACAAACGTGTATACTACCTCGTGCTTAACTCCTGTGTAAGAGGAGCCTCCTGAGAACACTAATTATATCAAGGATTTCTCTTTTCAACAGGAAAGACACCTGATTTTTTTGTCTTGTAGTCTTGGAAAAATTTACTCACGACACCCTATTCCAAGAATCTACAACCTAAGCTTTTTGGTGCACCTCTATCTAATAAAAATTGTAATCCATTTTAAGTTAAGCTTTAAGTTTAAGGGCTATGATTACTCAAGGTTAATGACCGTGAAACTAGTGATGTTATGACTCAGCAGTGAAATAAATATGCACACCTAACAAACGATGCCAAGTGCAATTTGTCTTGAATATGAAAATGGGGTATGCCACTACATGAGATGCATAATTTTTCCTTCAAATACCAATGGAACCATTCCTATATGAAAACCTGAACCTTATTTCATCTAAGTAAACCTAATGCAAGTACTCTTTCCATGTGAATGCATCATGCACAAACATGCCAAAAATAAAAATATTTTTGTATTTTAATAATAATAAATGATATGAAAATGCAACAAAAAGACTCTATAACTTCCAGACCCTGCAACAAGTATCAGACACAAGCTAACCAAGACATTGAGACAAAAGGTCTAATGCACTAATATCAAAACAAAAAGGGATAAGAATGACAAAAACAACTTTTAACTAAAAGCGAAGAAACATAAGTCTCTGGTCAGTATAGGAGCAGTAAACAAACATCCCAGACACCCAAGAAGACTTGGAAACATTCGCAACCCAACCAACATCCCTCAAACATCAATATCTTATTCAATAAGAGGGATATACGTGACTGTTCACAAAAATCTTCATGTATACACGATTATAAGTGCTACAACCCTCGTGTATACATGACTATTACCTCTATGACCTGCGTACATCAAGATAAAGGTGGTAAAAATATAGGATAAGGCTCAAATCACTTTAATAGAATACCAATGGGATAACACACTCCCGAACACGACATAGAAACACAGAGAAGTAGAGAGAAAATCAAGCACATCGTGCACCCAAAACCCAACAAAAAGGAAAGTCCCAAGTGGAGTCGCCAATTCTGTTACGAAGAAAACTTCCTATGGCTTGGGGTGGACCACAACAAACAATATGAAACCAAAAATCGATCCACTTCAAATATGCTAAAGAGATAAACTAGTCTAACACTAATGGATGGAAGGTGTACCTTATTTTGAACGTTCATAGTAGATCCCCGTTGATATTTCAATCACACTTGCACCTACATTCCATTCTCAACAACAATGAAATATACAAGCATGATATATATTAAGCATTAGAAACTACTCTAGCATATATCAATCCCATATATATACAATCAAAGAAACTACATCCATGGATAAAGAGCATTCATAGTTACACAAATACAATGGATGAGAAATGGGTATTTCTATTAATTATAAACATATATATTGTTAAATTATTGAACCATTGATCTACAAGCAATTGTGAGCAATTGTGAGCAATTGAGAGGTGAACTGTGCAGTGGAATATCAATAGCAATGTACATTGAACAAGACAAATTTGAGACAAATCTGATAAGAATTGATCAGTTAATTACAACATTAATCTTCATTATTCCCAGCAGTATACAACAGTGTTACAATAAGGAGAATTCGAATCATGTGGATAAGATTCAAATCTAACAACTAAACTTGACTAATTGGATAACTAAGACTGTATAAATCACTGCATGGGAGCCACTAGTCTAAATATTGATGTCTAAATCAGTCTGACAATCAATTAAACTGATGAGGTAGGTGGAAAAAGGAGCTACTTCCCCATGCAACCACGTAAAACTGGAACTAAACTAACTGAGAGTGATCTAACTGAAGGCTGACTCATCATAAATGCCTACCTACCATAACCAACTGATGGAGGCTACTGGTGGCACTTAAAGTGGCTCCTAAAATGTAGGGATTGGTCTCAGAGGCACATAAACTCATGCATGAACATGTAGTAAGTGGAAATTAACTTCTATACGTGTTCCCCATACTCTAGTATAGTAATAATGCATTCCTAAGCTAGACAAGATGATCAAATAGACTATATATGGACAATGGAGGATTATATAATCCTAACACCACCCCTTAATCCCGACTTGGACAAATTTGGGCCTGGAAACTAGGCCAAAAGTCACCCATACAATCTATGATAAAAAATAAAACTGCTCAATGAACTAAGGAAAATGAGGAAAACCTCGTGGGAAAATCCCCCCTTCAAAATAAGTAGGAAACAGGAAAATAGAAGAAAATTTCCCTCTTTGGGTAATAACTTGTAAAAGTTTTGCTATAATTTGCAGCACTATGCAGCAGCAATGCAATAGATTGATTCCTCTATGCAGTAACATCCTGATATTGTGCATGTGAACCTCTCATTTTTCTTTCGATCTGATGAAGGTTATTTGTGTTTCTTCTTTCTAGAGGAGGAATGGAATGATCAATTTTGTTCTTCTGTGGGCCAAATGGTTGATCATTCACTATCATCAAGTAGCATTTTCCTGGAAGTTTGTTGCACCACCCTGTAGATAGAGAAGTTGTGTGAGAGAGTGCAACGTGCTCATTCTGATACTGGGACCTTGTTCTCCTTCTATCTTCTAGATTCCCAGCACTATCCCCAGCTGCTTCAATGAGATGTTGGGCCCATTTAGGCCTAGGCCACTGATTTGGGATGGGAGCCGAATCTGGATCTAGATTCTCATGAGGTACAACCTCAATATCAAGATAATGTTGATCTTGTTTCTCTTCATATAAATATGAAACATGTGACAAAATATCATCATCAAAATGAAATGGAAGAGTGTTTATACTTCCTTATGCTTCAGATTGTGGTAGATCAAGCAACAAATCTTCTTCAAACTAGACATTGTGGTCTATGAAGCACTTCCTAGTTGCAAGTTCCATCAATTTATATTCTTTTGCATCCTCGACATATCCCAGCATTATGCATTTTATACTTTGGGTTTGGAAGGCCTTTCTATTATCCATGGGTATTATGGCCCAAGCTCTAGAACCAAAAACTCTCAAGTGAGAGACATTAGGCTTATGCCCATGCAGTGCTTCGAAAGGAGTGGCCCCAACCACTGATTTGTGAGGAACTCTATTCTGTATGTATGAAGCACAATTTACAACTTCATCCCAAAGAGAAGGAGGGAGATTCTTATCTTGGAGAAGACAGGTTGCCATTTCCTTCAATGATCTATTTTTCCCCTCAGCCACACCATTATGCTGTGGTGTGTATGGAAATGAGTGTTCCATTCGAATCCCCTCTAATTCACAATAATGCTGAAAATCTATTTTAATGTATTCACCTCCATTATATGATCTAATGGACTTGATATTTTTCTTGAAACTATTCTCAATCAAAGCTTTAAAACTTTTAAAAATTTCGAATACCTCTAATTTTTGTTTCATGAAATATACCCAGCATAACCTTGAACAATCATCAATAAAAGTAAGGAAATAAATGGAACCATTAATTGATGTTGTAGTCATTGGTATTGAAACATCACTGTGTATCAAATCAACTATAGAGGCAGCTCTAGTTTCCTTCCCAACTTCATACCTCTTCTCTGGATGCTTACCTACCAAGCAACCATGACATACTCCATCTGATGTTTGGATGAGAGGAAAGCCTTCAACCATTTTTTCATTGTGGAGTTGTTGGAGATATTTGAACTTGAGATGCCCAAACCTCTCATGCCACATCTTGTTGGTGTTGTTGGCATGAATCAATAAAGTTGTTATATGTGAAGCAGGAAAGAAATGAGAGAACTCATATGCCTTTGAGGCATGGTTAGCAAACCCTTTCGCTATGAGATTTCCAGTAGCATTTTCTGATTTCAAATGAGTCAGAGTCGAATGTAACTCTCTTGGGAGAGCCTATATAAGTCATCTGATAAACAAACAACAAATTTGCTGCAAGAGAGGGTACATAGAGAACATTCTTGAACTCACCATGCTGGATTTTAATAGAACCTCTCCTAGCAACTCGGATTTGGGAGTCATCTCCCATGTGAATGCTAGGTCCTCCTGATAGAGTGAGAGTGGAGAAGGATTCCCTCATGGAAACCATGTGGTTGGATGCTCCAGAATCAATCGAGTAAGCTTTCGACTAAGTGAGGCCTGCCTTCAAGGCATGGCATCTCTCATGATCTTATGTCGGTTGTCCAACATCAGACTTATTTGCTCCTTGTGGGAGGGAAATATTGTTCTGTTCAAGGAGTGTTGATAGCTGGTCGATTGTCTTCTTCATTCACTAGCTCTCTAGGTGAAATCCTCTATACAGTATGGACATCTAGTCTTCTCGAATTTCTTCTTTTACTTAGAACTCGAGGCTCCATCGAAATATCTCTAATTCTCCTTTGGCTTCGAATCAGTGGTTTTGGGCTCCTTCCCTTTGTGCTTCCCTTTGGATTCCACATTGTTTGAGTATGAAATCAAGAGTGCTTGATTCTTGGGGGTTTGAATCACTCCCATTTGAACCAATTTATCTTGCTCTTGTATTAAGGACTCAACAAAAGAATATAGAGAAGGCGTCTTCCAATTGGGGATGGAAGCTCTTCCAGAATGGAATGTAGAGACAAAGACAAAGTTCTCAAAGCCAATCTTGCTCAATACAGACAACACAAGCTGCTCATCTTTCCTCTCTAATCCACATTGTTTGAATTGCAGTACTAGTGACTTATATTTTGTAAAGAATTGATAAATAGATTCGAAACTGTTGGGTTGTAAAGCAATGAGCTCATTCTCCAATATATGCCCTTGAAGCTCATCTTGTTTTCCAAACAAAGATTAATTCTTTTCACAATATTCCTTCGGAGTCCTAATTCCCTCAAGATGGAAAAAAATATCTCGGGAGATATGAGTGCACATGAAGCCAAAGCCCTCATCAAGCCGATTCAAAAATTTGTTCTTCTCAACAAACTGCTGGGGCTCAGTTTCTCTTCCCATTGTAGTCCTAAAAAGACCAAGCTTGCGCAAGGCTACCTGCATATCTTCCCTCCAATCACTATAGTTGAAGGGTGTAAGGATTTGGGGTGTGAGAGTTGAAGAATCCATCTTTATGTTTGTTGAAACAACCAATTCCTCAAGAATCTATGTAGGTACCTGGAAATAACACTGCAAAACCCAAATCAATTTGCAATCATGTCATTTTCAAGCCTTTCCACCTCGGCATGTACACTTTCTTAGATTCTTTCACACCTGGATAGACTTCTCTGAACAAAATTCAAAGGGAGCAAGGCTATCATTCCAGGATTTATGTGGAAACTCAACTACTTCTGGTGTACAATGGAGATCGAACAAGACTTGTTGCTAGCCTGAACAAGGCTCTGATACTATGTTAAATTATTGAACCATTAATCTATAGGAAAATGAGAGAAATTGAGAGGTGAATTATGCAGTGGAATATCAAGAATAGTGTACACTGAACAAGACAAATTTGAGACAAATTTGATAAGAATTGATCAGTTAATTACAAAATTAATCTTCATTCTTCCCAACAGTATACAACAATGCTACAATCAAGAGCATTCAAATCATGTGAATAAGATTCGAAACTACCAACTAAACTTGATTGGCTGGCTAACTGAGAGTGTCTAAATGATTGCATGGGAGCCACTAGTCTAAATCATGATGTCTAAATTAGTCTGATAATCAGTTAAACCAGTTAAATTGATCAGGTAGGTGGAAAAAGGCACCATTTACCCATGCAGCCATGCAAAAATGGTGCTAGAATAACTGAGAGTGATCTAATTGAATATAATTGAAGGTTGACTCAACATAACTTCCTACCTACCACAACCAACTGATGGAGGCTGCTGGTGGCACTCAAAGTGGCTCATAAAATGTAGGGATTGGTCTTAGTGGAACATAAACTCATGCATGAACATGCAGTAAGTGTCAATTAATCTCTATATGTGTTCCCCATACTCTAGTACAGTAATAATGTCTCTGTAAGCTAGACAAGATGAAAATAGACTATATATGGACAAGGTATGTAATCCTAAGAGATATAAGTGACAAACTTTGTCGGCACCTCGTCGAAACGGAGAAACTAAGTCCTCCACCTGGGCCTCCACCACTTCAATCCTTCATATCAATGGAAAGCTCACAAGACAATGGAAAGCTTGGGAAGAGCATCAATGGCTACTCAAAGGAAAAAGGGATGCAGACTCAAGTATGTAAGTATGGGGCACAAATACACTATAGTTTCTTTGCTCTCACATGTTCTTCTCCTCTAATGAATCCAAGTATCTCAATATATAGCCCTTCAATGGGAAGTGAAGGCCCGAATCGAAGCGTTTCCAAGCATATGGAAGGCCAATAGTTAAGTTATTCGTGACTAAATGAGGAAAAATCCAAATATTTTAGTTTTGGGCACATTTCCCGATGTATGCGGGTCATAGTAGAGAAAGCTGCATGAACACCTAGTATGTAAGCTGGTGACCCGCATATACCAATAAATAGGATTTTTTAAAGGGATTTTCTAGAGCATCAAAGTTTATAATGAGCAAAGGGGGTCCAAGGAGTCTGCATAGGGATAGGGAAGGCCATGAAAACATGACCTACCAAGTGTGGTAAAATCAGCTCTAACAACAGGTTTCACATCTCGACGTGCATCGTCAACTACAACATCTCGACACGACTACGATAGATTGTCTATCTATCTTCTAGTCGTGTGCAATGGTTGAAATTCCGAATCGTTATAAATTCTTTGTAACTGAATGTAACAGATAGTCACCCAAGCATCTCAGCATTCTATATAAGCATGTACACTATTGTGAAATACAAGAAAGTGATAGAGCAGTAATAAAACAAAAAGTATTGGTTTGAATTCTTTCATTTTGTCTGTGTGTATACTTTCTGTCTCTATAGTGTATTTCATGCTTTGCTTATTTTAATATGCTTTTGCCATAACAGTGCTTGATTCATTCAATTGAACTGTTGTCCTCTAACATGCACCTGGGCACTAGGATCATTGGTATTAGAGCAGATTTAGAGCTTATGTTGTGTAGACACTTCTATCGAAGTTACCTAAGTTATGCCTATTCAAATACGCTTGCAAACTCAACAATTCAAGCAGACACTACCTTCGAATTCAGAGAAGATGGTTGAATAAAAAGACAATAGACATGCAACTAAAGAGACAGAGAAACTCATAGAGAAGGAACTGGGTTGACATTGAACTGAAATGTTTTCCCAGTTCAATGAGATTCTCATGCTATTTGCTTCGACATCTGGAGGATCCTCAATGAGATCACAGACTGAAGAAATCAGTCAATTCAAGGTGCAAATGAATATGGACATACCAGATCTTGAAGGCAAGAATGACATGGAATTTGTATATAATTGGGTACAACAACTAGAATCCTATTACTCTGTGAAACAACTCTCGGAAATGAAAAGATCACCATTGCATCCTTCAACATGTCAACCTATGTGCATTGCTGGTGGGAGAATCTATCGACAAATATCGAGCGAGAAGGAGACTCCATAAACACATGGGATAAATTTGTCAAGTACATCCGAAAGGAGTTCTACCCGCCCAAGTACATTGAACAACAGTATAAGAAGTGGTCGAAGCTAAGGCAATGGAAAGACCACTTTGTGCAGAGTTACACCAATGAGTTCTATCGACTCATGGATAGACTTGACATCCAAGAAGAAGAGAAATTACTTGTCTTGAAGTATGTCAATGGATGATCCCCATACATTCAACAAGATATGGATTTTTTGGCTATCAGTACGTTTGGAAATGCATTCGACTACACGAACAAGCTTGAAGCTAAGTAAAAAGGAAAAGTGTGTTTCGTGACCAAGCCAATAGGTCAAACATCCCACAAGAAGTCACTAGTTGACTCTGACAAGTCAAGACACCCTTCTCAGCCGACTCCACCAAAGCCAAACTATCACAAGAAGCACTCTCAGAAAGACAAAAGGGAACATAGCAAGAAGCCCCCTATCGAGGAATGGTGTGATTATCTCAATTCATCATGACATGATGCATTATAATGCAAAGCTCGAAAGACATTTTTGGAAATTTTTTTGACATCCGACTTGTTCGAAAAAATCCTAGTAGAATCTAACCCATAAGCATCAACCCTTTTGACATCGACATCGACCACTTTGATAGCCTCGACTATCGTCGATGAGGAGGAACAAGAATTCATGTTCCATACACAGATATGGGTTCAAAAGAATCCATTGCATTTGATTGTGGATAATGGTAGATAGAAGAACTTCATTTCCGAAGATCTCGTGAAGAAACTTGGTCTTTTCACCAATCCACATCCTCATCCTTACAACATCGGTTGGAGGAAGGATGGACATGAACTAAGAATCATCCGACAATGTGGACTCACCTACTTCATTAAGCCCTTTAAAGACAAATTACTCTATGATTTGCCACCGCTTTCTGTAACTGAAGCCCTGTTTGGGAAAACTTACCTATGGGATTGACATGTAAGTTATCAGTCATGACCTCAGAAGGTGATCATCAAAATTCAGAACCAAAGGCATGGCATACCAGAGCGACGACCTACATCAACGATTTTGATGGTATCTGCCAAACAAAAAAAGAAGCTTAGAAACCATGCTCATAAATTCGCATTGATCATGATAAAGCCTCAACATTCTAGGAAGATTGCAGTAACGAGTCAACTCACCGACCAATGCAGCTCTTGATAACAACAGATCAACAACATTCTTGAGGAATACCATAATGTATTTCAAGAACCAAATGGAGTACCTCTACATTGCCACGATTTGATCAACAAAGGTCACATCCGACCTAGGTCCTCTCCTGGTGGAATTCCAATCGTCCTCGTACCAAAGAAAGATGGGACTTAGCGCATGTGCATCAACTATTAGGCTCTTCACAAAATTTCGGTAAGGATATATACCCTCTTCCAAGGATAGACGAACTCATCGGCTGTCTAAAAGGTGATAAGTTATTTACTAAGCTTGACCTCGAGTCGGGATACCATCCTATTCCTATCGAGTCCACTGATGTATGGAAAAATGATTTCAAAACCAAGGAAGGATTGTTTGAATGGTTAGTCATGCCTTTCGCCTTAACCAATGCACCTTCAACCGTCATGTGATATATGGATGATTTTCTATGACCTTTCATTGACAAGTGTGTAATTATCTATCTCGACGATATCTTCATTTTCAGTCGATCATGGGAAGAACATGTCAGACAACTTTGAGAAGTCTTCAACACTCTCCAACAACATCGACTATATATGAACATGGGAAAATGCTCATTTGCGATGAATAACATCAAATATTTGGGGTATGTAATTGACTCGGAAGGCATTCATGTTGACCCAGAAAAAGTACAAATCCTCAAAGATTGGCCCATTACTCAAAACACTCATGAATTAAGAATTTTTCTTGGTTTTGCGAATTTTTATCGATAGTTCATCCTCGGCTTCAATCACATAGTCTGGCCTTTGAATCAATTGACTAAGGGAAGTGGGAAAATTTTCTTCAAATAGACACCGAAACAACAACAAGATTTTGAGCAACTCAAAAACAAGCTTTGTACTACACCAATACTTGTGTTACCTGATTTGCATTAACCTTTTGATATTGAGACAAACGCATAGGACTATGCTTTAGGAGAAGTGATTACTCAATCTGGTCACCCAGTCGATTTTTGATTGCAAAACTTTCAACAATACTATCAGAAGGTATTTGACGTATGAAAAATAATTGTATACCATTGTGCAAACCCTTAAGCAATGGAGACATTACATCCTTGGGAAGGAAATGATCATCCTTTCTGACCACAAGCCTTTACAGTTCGACCTATCCCATTCAAAGCTACAAACAACTCAACAACTCAAGTGGATTAATTACTTGCAACAATTTTAGTTGGTAATTAAGTATCAGAAAGGTAAATCCAATGCCACAACTGATTGTCTTAGTCGACCACCCATTACTCTATTTTCTATATTGATGAGTATGCAAGGTTACGACACCACTACTTGGCCACAATTATATTCGGTAGATTGCGACTTCTCCACAATTGTATTCGGTAGACAAGAATTTCTTTGTCGTCATCTTTCCATCCTCAGACAGATGGACAGACGAAAGTTGTGAATCGCTTAGTAGTACAATTGCTTCGCATGTACAACGACAAGCATCATCAAACATGGGATTAAAGTCTCCCATACATACAACACAATTACATTCGTGGTCAACACAACTCTACGGGAAAGAGTCCATTCGAGATCTGTTATGGATTTCAACCCTCAACTCCTGTCGATTTGATCAGTTCATAGACACAGTCAAACAACATCGACCTTGACCAATGAGAAGTTGAAAAAGCATTGAAGTTTCGATATCAAATCTACAACATCCAGAAGCAAGCACATGAAATGTTGTAGCGAGCTAATGCGAAAGCTAAGGCCCGACATGATCAGCATCGTACTCCTCATTCATTCCAAATTGGGGATAAGGTCTGGTTACATCTAAAGAAGGGGTGCTTCACTAGTCCTTATAGAAAGCTGAAGCCTTTGGGATATAGTTAGTACAGTATCCTTAAGTAGATTGGAGAAAACACTTTCCAACTAGACATTCCTTCATGCTTGGGTTTGCATCTAGTGTTCAATGTGGATCTACTTTGACCATACCATGTACGATTTTTGGAACATAACAACTTGTAGACAACAGAACCCGAAGACATCCATCCAAATGTTTAGGATCCTATTCCTTGCGACACCATCGTGGGAGATGCATACGCCATACAAGGATGAACACAATTCCCTTGTTTTAAATGGCTAAAGTCGGACAACTCCCAACCCAAGGAAAGTGGTACTTTGCTACTGAACTCACCAACAAATTTCCTCATCTGAATGAGCAAACAATGGGGACAATTGTTTCTTAAGGAAAGAGGAATGATCCACCCAACAGTTGGCATGTTTGTCGACTTCGATAGGTTCAACATTGACTTCGACAAGTCCAGGCCTCGACAGAACCTCGATAGGTTTCGCATCTCGATATGCATCGTCGACTCCAACATCTCGACACGACTACGACAAATTGTCTCTCTATCTTCCAGTCATTTGTAACAATTAAACTTTTGAACCGTTCTAACTAAGTTTGTAACTGAACATAATGGTTAGTCACCCAAGCGTCTCAACATTCTATATAGGCATGTACACTATTGTAAAATACAAGAAATAATAGCGCAATAATAGAACAACAGAGATTGGTTCAAATTCTTGCATTTTGTTTGTGTGTATACTTTATGTCTGTGTAGTGTATTTCCTGCTTTGCTTATTTTAATATGCTTCCGCCATAATAGTGTTCGATTCATTCAATTGAATTGTTGTCCCTAGACACTTGAATATGCTCCCTTTCTCTTCGTGTCAAACGCTTCGGTGATTAAGGATTCCTAAGTCCCCTTCCTCAACTTCATCCATTTCAATCACCAATTGTCCGTGTGGCTTCCAGTTGTAGCACTCCATAATTCATATTTTAAATAGGAGAAGAACTCCAACAAAGAGCGACCAAGGTGTTAGATAACCACTTCAAGCTTCAGTGTAGGTCACGAGACATACAAAGAAATTCTAAGTTACAATGTGGGTAAACATCTCGAACTTGACCTCAAATTAGCCCCAGTGAACCACAGTGCCCCACTATGACGAGCAAGATCACAGATTCACATGCCACTATGAATTCTTACACTGCAAGCCTACGATACTAATGAATTCTTACACTGCAAACCTATGAATTAATTCTTACAGCAGAAACATTCATGGAGTCGACCATTTGCTTCACCTCTTGAGTGAACAAATTAAAAATTGAATTAACAAGAAACTAGATCAGGATGTGCACGCACCGATGCAATTATTAAGATTAAGTGAGAGATTAATTCATCTTCACCATTTAGTATGCTCAATTAATGAATACTAGCTACCAACTAGTATTCACCCTTAGTTTCAAACTTACACAGTTACACTCCACGCAGTATGCAAAATAGTTTAGTTTAATTGTTGTATAGAATTTAATTAGAAGCATGTGAAGGTGGCACGGTGGCCGCTTCAAATATAATGCAACACCTGCCATCTCCGCCTAGGATTTCGAGGTCGAGTCGCCGGGCGAGAGCTAACGATAGAGCTGCAGAGTCATTAAGACTTTGTCAGCTCATGGGCTTCATAAGTCCATCCATGATGCCATGGAGCTCTGGCATATGTACCCTCCCGGCGATGTACTTTACAGGTATGACAGAACAGCCATTGATAAGACATCAAAATGGATGGGGTGACCATCAACCCTGTGCTTGTGGTGGGATCCGCCATTACTCCCAATGTTCTGTACACCGTTGAGATAGGCGCTTCGCTCCTCACCGGCAACAAGCAAAGGATTGAAGCTTTGAAGGCGATGCAGACGATATACGGCGTCGTTTCGTTGGTTCATGTGGACGATGTTTCCAGCGCTTAGATTTTCTTGATGGAGAAAGAGAACCCCTCTGCAGACGACCGCTATATTTGCAGTGCCATAACTATCTCTGTCACACAGCTGGAAAACTACTTATCCAACCGCTATCCGTAGTACAATGTGAATACTCAGTATCAGTCTCAGTATTGTAAAGCATTCGATCTAATATATATAAGTATGGCTAGGCATTTAAATGTAACGATTGATTAATGGATGCTTGTCCAGGTTTGAAGATGTGTTACCGATCCCGAAAGTAAACCTTTCGTCGAAGAAATTGGTGGAGAGCGGATTCTCCTTCAGATTTGGCATCGATGAAATCTACGATGATACTGTGGAATACTTGAAGACGAAGGGATTGCTTTGTTTAATGAGTTCACATAGCTGAAGGTGTTTGTTTGATTGTCGATTGGAATAATAGGCTGCATTTGTAGAAACAGAATGTTCACTTCCAGCAGTGCAAGCTAAGTGAATCCCAATTAAATGTGAAATGACTGAATTATTCTATACATTGTCAAATATCTATTTTTATTCTGTACAGTGTCAAATTTCTAGTTTTGCTTGGATAGATGTTAGCTGACATATATAGAATTCATGAGGTCACCTCCAGGTGTAACAACTTGGAGGAGTTTTATATGGTTTTTTTTTCAATGGTCTGAGTTTAAAGTTTTTAATGATTTTGAATTCTAACTTATTTTCTGAAAAATTTCAATGGTGCTAAACACGGCCAAATTTCATGCATGAATCGAATTAAGATATGCACGATTGCCCAGCATGAATCGAATTAAGATATGCACGATTGCCCTGGGCAATCGTGCATATCTTAATTCGGTTCATGCATGAAATTTGGCTGTGTTTAGCACCATTGAAAATTTTCAGAAAATAAGTTAGAATTCAAAATTAATAAAAACTTTAAACTCGGACCATTGAAAAAAAAACCATATAAAACTCCTCCAGGTTGTTACACCCGGAGGTGACCTCATGAATTCTATAAAACTCCTCCAGGTTGTTACACCCGGAGGTGACATCATGAATTCTATATATGTCAGCTAACATCTATCCAAGCAAAACTAGAAATTTGACACTGTACAGAATAAAAATAGATATTTGACAATGTATAGAATAATTCAGTGATTTCACATTTAATTGGGATTCACTCAGCTTGCACTGCTGGAAGTGAACATTCCGTTTCTACAAATGCAGCCTATTATTCCAATCGACAATCAAACAAACACCTTCAGCTATGTGAACTCATTAAACAAAGCAATCCCTTCGTCTTCAAGTATTCCACAGTATCATCGTAGATTTCATTGATGCCAAATCTGAAGGAGAATCTGCTCTCCACCAATTTCTTCGACGAAAGGTTTACTTTCGGGATCAGTAACACATCTTTAGACCTGGACAAGCATCCATTAATCAATCGTTACATTTAAATGCTTAGCCATACTTATATATATTAGATCGAATGCTTTACAATACTGAGACTGATACTGAGTATTCACATTGTACTACAGATAGCGGTTGGATAAGTAGTTTTCCAGCTGTGTGACAGAGATAGTTATGGCACTGCAAATATAGCGGCCGTCTGCAGAGGGGTTCTCTTTCTGCATCAAGAAAATCTGAGTGCTGGAAACGTCATCCACGTGAACCAACGAAACGACGCCGTATATCGTCTGCATCGCCTTCAAAGCTTCAATCCTTTGCTTGTTGCCGGTGAGGAGTGAAGCGCCTATCTCAACGGTGTAGGGAACGTTGGGAGTAATGGAGGATCCCACCACAAGCACAGGGTTGATGGTCACCCCATCCATTTTGATGTCTTATCAATGGCCGTTCTGTCATACTTGTAAAGTACATCACCGGGAGGGTACATATGCCGGAGCTCCATAGCATCATGGATGGACTTATGAAGGTCCATGAGTTGACAGAGTCTTAATGACTCTGCATGAAGGTCCATGAGCTGACAGAGTCTTAATGACTCTGCAGCGCTATCGTTAGCTCTCGCCCAGTGGCCAATCCCTCTATGATCTAACCATATATATTATAGGATATATAATAAGAACGAGGCATTAAAAATTATGATGGGTGACAAGTGGAATTGAACCTCATTTTGACGAGATGGAGTTTTGAAAACCTGTTGATGATGACGTGTTAAATTTAAGCAACGTGTCAAATACATGTCAGAGGAAAAAATGTTATGTAACCCGTCAAATTCCAAGCATGGTACTTTTAAATATTTGGTAAAAATAATAAAATGTTTTGCACAACGTAAAAATATGCAAAAACAAACAAACATTTACGGTCAACACAAGATTAGTCAGAGTTAAATGGTATTATATATTTTGTAAAAATAATAGAATGTTTTGTACAATGTGAAACTATACAAAAACTAACAAAAATTTATGGTCAACCCAAGATTAATGCGTGGGTCAAAAGCTAAGCAAACAATATACCTACCATGCCTTGGGCAGGTATAATAACACACCAGAAGAGTTTGAAATCCTATTGCGCGCCAACTTTTGAAATCCTGCGTGGAATTTACACACTGACTCATGACTCAATCCACCTAACGATACCACATTTCTAATCAAATAGGTAATCCTGGAAAACTTACCAACTTTTTGAATTAAAAATACCATGAAATGTTCCAATTCTATGAACAGATTCCAAAATTTGTCTGCCAGGCCAATAATCTAACTATCTAGATTGTGGACGCATGAGAAATGGGACCCAAAAGGTACTTGGGTTTCCGTAAAGAATATGATATAAAGTAAAGGGTATTCACACTTAAAGCTGCCATTATAGCCCTTTTTATAGGTCCCTACGACATCCCACTTAGACTAAACTTCAGGTGGGGCTTCGTGGTGAAAGAAAGAGGTGACATGATTTCTGTGTAATGGCGCTTGATTGAATCAAACTGGGAGTATTGAAACCTGTGTAATGGCCGCTTGAATATTGAAACCTCACCCGCTTCATATTGTCTAAGTGTTCCTTACATTCTTTTCTAGAAAAAGAATCGTACATTGTTTACATAGAATACAAAAATCCCTTGCAAAATTGTGTCATTCTTCCCTGCGATTTAAAATTTGAAGGGTAGGTTGCAAACAGATTAAATGGAGAACTCAGATGAAGAATATGCATTTACAGAACAAATGAACGAAGCCATGGCTGCTTCTTCTCGTGCTCAGGATGAATTTCTGATGGCGCTGAGGTTCCAGGAGATGCTGGAGAACCAATTCTCTTCCCAAAACAACAATGATTTTAAAGACGCACCAGATGAGTTTGATGAAGTAACAGCGGAGGAGATCAATACACTGGAGGAATGGAGAGGTCTCGTTGAGGAGTACAAGAAACTGAGCGCAACCATGGAAAAACTCAACTTAATTGAAGTAAACGAAGATTGCGAAGAAGCAGAAATCGAGCTGGAGGAATGGAACGATGCCGTTGAAGAATTTCACAGCATAGAAAGAGTTGCAGCCACCGCAGATCAAGAAGATGAGTTCAGCGAGGCGAGCTGTAGTTTTGAATCGGAGAAAGGATTTTACAGCTTATATTTTAAAGGGGTGTCGGAGATGAGGCCCTGGGAATCGAAACTGGGACTCAGCGCAACGGCCATTGGCTTCATCCTTAGAAAACCTGAGGGGGAAATCTTATTAGAGGTGCAGAAAAAGCTGGGTTACTACGTGGACGAAATTGTTGCCGAGCACTTGGCATTGATAGAGGGGTTAGTGGCGGCCTTGGAGCAGGGCGTGGTTCGAATTCATGCTTTTACGGGCTCTGAATTGCTGTATAATCAGGTGGCCCGGGGAAAGAGCTTGGAGAACCAGTTGTTGTGGGCTGTTAGGGAACGAGTTCTAGGTTATGTGCGCAGGCTGGATGATTTTATGCTCACATTTAATACTGACAGTGCTGATGGCAGAAATGTAATGTTTATGACGAGGGAAGCAATATATCCGAGTTCAATTCCAAGGAGTGTTGTCGCTTTGCATGTAGAGTATGGTGATGAGGATGAAGATGACGGGGTCTTGTCTTGTGGGCTGGGACAGAAGAGACAGAGAAGCTATGGACAGGGCCGCTTCCATAACCCAGCTTGGTATGTACTCTTTCATTTCCCCTGCTCTCCCTAATTGTTTGAAATATTGGATTGTAATTGTTAAGTTACTTAATGGTATTTCACCCAATACCTTGACTAAGTTCCATTTTTATGGTCCTTCTGGCACCTTGAGGTGGCACAGAAAGCTCATGACCCTAGATTGAAGCCCATCTCATGTTCTCCTTAAGCCTTACCTTTTTATTGTTGATTGGACCGTGGTCTAATTGGTAAACCAACGAGAGTTCCAGTTTGGGTTTTGTCTGGCAATCCCCAAAAGTACAGGTCCGAGAAGTTCCTCCTTCCAAACATTGGGTGATTTTCTATAAAATAAATAAAAAATGCAAGTTCCTTTCGGTACAAAACTCCATGCAAAATTTACCTTAAAAACAGGCTATCTTCCACTGGTGAAGGGTGTCACAGGGAGCAACCCCTGGGGTTTTGAACCTGGATCATCATTGTTGCAAATGCTCCAACTTGCTCCTAGACCACAGCCCCACAGATATTTGATTTAGAATAGCACACACTAATCTAAGGATACCACTTATTTTCTGCTCTTTTGTTTTTTTCTTAGTTGATAAGGCCATCCAACCCATTTCACATGCAAGATCACTACTGTTGGATTTCCTTTGGGATTTTATTATTCAAGTTTTTGACCAGGCAAAACCTAGACGAAGAAAATTGTTTACAGGAGTCATGTAAATTTGTAGCTGCATATCCTAGATGGCTGATTCCATCCTTACCCCATGATTCCAACCAGGCGTCTGTCTTTAGAATCCGGTTTGCTAGATAATAGTACTATATTATAGTATACAGTCTTAAGCAATTTTCTGGTGTAATCAACTGTAAGTTTAGCACTCTATATTGCTGCGCAGATTGAAAGTGGGGATACAGCGGGACTGGACACTTTCTCTAAAAACATCATTTCTCCTTGATGAGGACTCTAATTTTGTTTGTATGTGGTTGTGCAGAAGATCCTTAAGCTGCGATATGATGTCTTTATTACTCTCACGGCTTTAAGTAGTTTTGTCATTTGCAAATGTTGGCAGAGATTTGGGCTCAGAAAAATAGTAAACTGAGAGGAATCTGTAAAATGAGAAATATAAGTCATTAAATTTTAAATAACTCTAATGCATATTAAGGAAAAAATGGCATCGCACATAAATATTAAGAAATTTGTCAAATTTATCCAGTTTTCTTACTTTGAAATTCTGCTTGAATCCTTGCTTTCCACTTTTCTTTCTTTTCTTCTTTTTGTTTTCTTAAATTGGGTTTAATGTATTGCATTTGTATTGCAGGGGAGGGACCTCAGAATTCAACGGGTCTAATCCAAGAACACAAACACTTGGGATTAATAGCTGGAAAGAAAGGGAAAAAGGTATTGGAGAATGGAAGTTCTTATAGTGAACCAGCCACCTATCTGCATTCAATTTTCAGCTTTTGGACACTTCAGACTCTGGAGTGAAGCCTGGTGTGTATATGTCAATGTTTGTCATGGTCTAAGGATAACACTTTCAGCCTGCAACAAGATGTTATAGACATAGACTAACATTTGCTTTATCGCTGTCTTATATAGGCATCGAGCTAACATTCTAGGTTATATTCATTCCACCTTACGTGAATCTTAAATGGTATAAGAAAAAGTTTTCTAAGATATATCTGCCAATCCTTTACATATTCTTTCATGTTTCAAGGAACATGAAGAGCTGATGAATGCTGCAGAAATTAGAGCTGAGATTATGCATATTTCCCAGTACGTTTACCATCTCATATAAAGTATTCTACCTTTGGATGTTTCATATAGAACTTGGTAGTACTGCATAGTACAGGGAAATTCATACCCAGACCCTTCTCAGCGGAGTAGCTTGAGGTTTAGGAATCTAGTAGGTTTTTAGTACATTTCAGCAGGAGCATGTCTTGGAATCAGACACAGTTTCTTGCTTTATAAGCCAGACTTTGTATGTTACTTTTACTAATGTATATGGACATGTATGAGCCTTGGTCTAACAGTAAAGTCCAGAACTGCCTCGTGATGAACAAACTAAACTTCACATCACTATTAACATTTCTTTCATACTTGCTAATATTGCTGGAAATAGGATTTTGACTGTGTGGTTCATGCTTCTCTTAGAGAAGGTAAAACATCAATATGGTGGAATGTAAACGTTTGGAGATGAATGTTTGAACTAAATGAACGTATCTACCTTTTGTTGTTCCATAGATTTATTTCAGTGGAATAATGTGCTTAATAACAAGCTGTTGGTAATTTTGAGAATGCCACTGTCAATTGGCAATGTCTTTTTGAGGTTCGCTGATCTTAAAGTTGTTGCTATCGATCATTATGCCTCTTCTCCAGAGGATAAAGACAATTGTGAAATGAAAATGTTGAACAAACAAACTTGTCTAGCAACCATTCTTCCTTCAGTTGTTTCCAGTGGACTATATCGTATATTTTATATGCCAAGCATAGGATAATCAGGGTTCTACTGTCAATAATTGAGCCTTGAATTATATATTGGGGTTGGGACCTAAGATTCCTTTGGATGAAGTCTTTCATCCCATTGGACATCAGACTAGTATTGAATGTAGATGAATTCCATATATATCCTTCTTGGTTATTTTATTCATCGATGCTTTCGGATTCATAAGATGAAACTTTAATCAAATTTCATAAATTACAACTCAACGACTCACCTCCACCGAGGTAGCCCTACAGAAATATTCAATTAATGTCACAATGCTAATCTATAAACCACAAATAGGTGATGTTGTACATTTGTGTGGGTAGTCCCTGCAAGTTAAGGCGAGGTCTGCATCGTATATAGCTAAGAAGCATTACAGAAGTATTTGAGAATTTTCTACGATAAAAATGATCAATGGTTACATGCTGAAAATAAACTATGTGCTTGGAAGATGCCGTTTCTATGAACTGGAGGTCCTTAGCATGAAAATAACATCTAAATTGTTTTTCTAAATCTAATTAATAAAAGTCTAATGAAGGGTTTAAAGCCATAGGGTTTAAAGCCGATAAAAATGATCAATGGTTACATGCTTAAAATAAACTATAGTCTAATGAAGGGTTTAAAGCCATAGGGTTTAAAGCCGATAAAAATGATCAATGGTTACATGCTTAAAATAAACTATGTGCTTGGAAGATGCCGTTTCTATGAACTGGAGGTCCTTAGCATGAAAATTACATCTAAATTGTTTTTCTAAATCTAATTAATAAAAGTCTAATGAAGGGTTTAAAGCCATATGCCCAGCATATCTTCATCATTTATCATTTGGCCAGTTTGAGGCAAAAAAATTGCCAAGCACTTTGCAGACCATTTAACTTGCCAACCATTCCATAATAAGTTATCATGCAAAATCTAATGATCACCAAAGTATTTTATAATGGATAAACATCCTAAATCTGAACATAGTAGAGATGCAGCTTTCATTAACACATCAATTGTTTGACAAGTTAATTATATTAAACATTTTATTTTATTTTTTTTAACATTTGGGAACTAGCAACCTTTCAAGGGTATACCCAACAACTTGCAAGCTAGATATACCAATAACTTGTGACTCAGTAGGGATTGGGACGTCCCAAAGCCTACATACACCTTCTTGATAGTGGACCTCTATCTCAGGCGTCACCTACCCTTCGAGCTTTACCACAACCAGCCAAAATGAACATCCCTACCCCTGCCGGTTTTGAACCTAAATATGAACAAAAGTTAAGCTCCCAATGACACAAATTTGTGAGGCATAAATATGCAAGTTTTCACATAAACAAATTTATTAGTGCCCCCCCTTGTTGGGATGTTCTGCCTCATAAGTTTAGTGCTTTTGAACAGTTTAACTTTGTGCAAAGATTGTGTTTGCAACAGTTTTACTTTGTGCAAAGCTTCTCCCTTGTGACAATTTGGAAAGTACACTAACTTCATCTTCTTATGAAGTTTAAAAAGAAAAAATAAGATTTTGAAAAAACTTTTTAATTAGAAATTGGTCTATGCCTTATGCCTTTTTAAATAGTTGAAAACACTATTATAGGATCACAAATACATTAACTAAAAGATTGATCATGATCATCAGAAAATACTTAATACAAATTTTTTTTTTTTCAAAAGAAGTATAAACAAGTGAAATAGCAACAAGGCTGCTTATACCTGCCTCTTAGAAATATTTTGTTGTGATATTGTATATAGTTTAAAGCTAAAAGTTAAAGAAATTATGAAACATTCAAACTTGAAACAATGTATTACTTGTTGCTATGGTACTTATATTTCTATGTGAGATTACTTGTTGTTTATAGGTTGTTGCATTACTTGTTACTTCTTGTAACTGTCATTGTTTATATTTCTATGTGTATATCAATTAATTAGTTATTAAGTAAGTCCTTGAAATTAAAGATCCAAAATGAGTTTACTTGTCTTTGTGAATAGGAGAGCTTTTGTCAATACCAATAGTTGAGATAAGCAACATAGATGCCTAGTAGTTGGCTCTTAAAAATAGTTTAATAAATGTTACTTAAGAAATAGATATTGAATAACATTAACAATGTTGAATGCCTAATAAATACTTAACAATATAGATATTAAAAATGTAACAACAATTGGAGATTTTGAAAAATCTGAATTCCAATGTAAGCACCAACTATTACAATGAAACTTTCAAGAAGATAATTCTTTAAAAACATAGAATATGTGGCATTGTTGTATATAAATATATGCTAATCTAATAAAAAATAATAATAAAAGGAAATATTTACAAGCGTTTATAAAAATAATGTTATAGACATTGAAAAAGAAAAGATATTTGATTATATAAAATTAAAACAATAATAAGAAAAATATGATTTTTAGTGAAAATAAAAAATGAAGGGATTTTTTTTTAAATTTTAATATTTTTTGAAATCAACCCTTTAATCACATAAATAAACAATTAATTGAGTATATTAGATTTAATATCAAACAACTATGTAATATATATAAAGAATTAATAAAAAATAAAATACATTTAATTAAAACACAATTAAAACATTTATGCATACAAAATGTATCTTTTGCCATATGTAATTAAAAACTTGAATAACTACAATAAAATAGAAATTCTTTTATAAATATTTTATTAAATAATTTTAGTTATTATTAAATAATGTTATCTTTTGTAATATGTAATTAAAAATTTGAATAATTGGTGCTGGATAGAGCTGAGTAATAAATGATCCAATAATTCTGTTTATATATAAAAATTCATTTTCTATTATTAATATATGGGTAATAAAATGACTATACAATAAGCAATGTATGCACACAATTAAGGCTAACAATGATATTGTTACAAATAAACAATGCATTCACACACAAATAAGACTAATAATGATATTGTTAAAGACCAATATTTTTTGAAAAA
>LPNX010819992.1:6316-31464 GCA_001517045.1 Pseudotsuga menziesii | reverse complement strand
TTCCTATTCCAATTTCGAATGGACTCATACACACCACCATTATCATTTTATATCTCTATTGAAGTTTTAAACATTGCGTTCTCATGCTTTACACTAATAAACAAACCTATAAATGACCAAATCCAATTACGAGAAACATATATGTCAACCTATGAATGGAGATGGATTGCTATAGAGAACCTTAAAAGCTGGTTTTTTTAGCAAGCCTTAATTTTCTCTATCCATTGTTTCTCATTGGGTGCCTTATAGCCAAGTTATTATCTACCAACTCATTTCATAAGATAAAAAACATGGTCGGTTCTTCCAGTTGCCTTTTCTTAGTGGCCTCATAAATTTGGTTGGGGATGATATTTGTAGTGAATATTTCCGTGAAAAATTCTTAGATGAAACTAATTTTTTGGATCAACATAATGAAAAAATACTTTTTAAATTTATGTTTATAAATATGTAATTAAGTTTTAGCTTTTCTTATGAATGGAATTTGAAATGAAATCATTGTTTTAATTGAATTTGATGCATATTTATTTAGTCATCTACATGAATTTCAATGGCTTTAAAAATTAAGGAATTGCCAATTTATATGAAAATTTTGGATTTAGATAGCATCCATACTTTTTGGATTTACATAGCTTCCCTACTTTTTGGAATATGTAATTCTTAGAAAGGGATTTACTCATTCTAACAATTCTAAACAACTAGGTTATGGAGAAAACTATTGTTTTCTTTACCATGGAACATGGATGCCCATAAAATTAAAAAAATTCGTTTTAGTTACTAAAATCTTAAAAAGTAATGAAAAAGATCACATCATGAAAACCCAAAAATATAATTAAAAAACACTTATAAAATAGATGAAAACACAATAAAAAACAAATAACAACAATAAAATTGAAAGTAAACATACACCCATTTTTGCTAGAATTCCATAAAACCCCTACATATTAAGAAGACCCTACCTTATTAAAAAAAAGAGGGCCCACTAAGTTCGAAACTCATGGATAAATAACAATGACAACATTACAAAAGACCGAAATTATAAAAAAAAACATGAAAACCAATAAGCACCAAACCTCTGCTCTACTATGTGGAGTAACGACAAACCTGTACTCTACTATGTGAAGTAGAGACAAAGTGGATGAAATCCGATGTCCTTTTGATACCTAAACCTTCTAATCTCCATTGGTTAAACTATATTCTCTTGGATCATCTAAGTATAAAGTCTTAAATTTTCATTATATATATATATATATATATATATATGATAACAATCGATTTTGTTGTCAAAATAAAGGTAAAGCTGCTCTACATATTAAAATAAAACAATTACTTAAGTGTTGTTGGTGCAATTCAGTAACACCGTTCCCCTAATAATTCGAAAAATATCAACTTGCCACCATTTCTTAAAAATAGAAGTTTGCTTCATGGCTGTGTAGAATTTCAGACTAATCAACAAATTCTGAGATACCATTGTACCTATAATTACATCACATTAACGTTGCTTTATATGTGTTATTGAACTGGCAATCACTACTTCACAACAATATTACTAATATGGATATGGCCATTGGCCATTACAACAACTTGCCACGAAAGTTACTAGTATGGATATGACGCCGCTGCACAACTAACTTGTAATTTGTCATGAAAGGCGTCGAATTTCAGGGATCTGCACGGGATAATCAAAGATGCAGTCAGACCACCCGTTGTCACGAGGGGGTGCAATGTCTTTGTTGACGATCCACGCTGCGCTGTTGCATTTGAAGCCACTGCCGAGACAAATCTGCCAGATCTTCTGCCCTTTTTTCATATGACCTTTGGACTCCAAATACTGGAATTGATACCATGTGGACGAAGAAGAAGTATTTCCAAATCTGTACAGAGTCATTTTCGATGGTTCTACGGTCTTAGGAGGCAGATTCAGTCCTTTCTCCACTGCACGAATCACTGCTTTGCCACCGGAATGGATGCACATATGATTAAACGCTCACTTAAAATCGGGCACATATTCTTTTGCTTTACCCTTCACGAAGATCTTTCTGACCAAGAAATTGCTGGCAAGATAAAGAATCTGTTCATAGTAGGGAAGAACCAGAGGACCCAATTGTCGCATGTTTGCCTTGAGAGCCTCCGCAGCAATTTCCATAATGTGTTTGCTGAGATTCACCCCGACTGTTCCAGTCGGATCCTCTTCTTGAAAAGCAGCATGATAGGCCATGTCGCTCACGCCTGCTCTGTGCTTTCTAACGACATGATGCAATCTATATTTAGCACGATGGCGATCGCTTCTTTTGTTCGACAGAAGCACAGCCCCGCAGCCCATTTTGAACAAAATATTAGAAACCAACATCGGTTCATAGTTTCCGAAATACCAATTTTCTATAATATTCTCTGTGCTTAGAACAATTGCATAAGTGCCTCTATTGGCAGCACGAAGGCAACCCGCCGCCAGATCCAGCGAAATTAGGTTAGCGCTGCATCCCATTCCGCCGACATTATAAGTCTTGATATCGCTACGAAACCCAAATTTATTAACAATCATCGACGAAAGCAATGGAATAGGGTTAAAAACACTGCAATTCACAACAAGAATACCAATTTCATTAACAACAATGCCAGTTTTGTCCACCAGATCTTGAACACAGCCAAACATGACGATCTCTGCTTCTTGATGAGAAGTCTCATGTGTCAACCTCGGCGGTAAGTAATGCAGAGCCGGAGGAACAGCAACAAATTCGCTCACAGCAGCTCTTTCAAGAATCCTTTTCTGAAACTCCACACTTTTTGATGTGAATTTCTGTGAAATCACAGCATGTTCTATGAAATGATCGAACGAAAATCTCCATTCCTGAGGCGCTTTGTAACAGGACAGATCCAGCATGTAGATTTGCTTTGACAGACGAAAATAGTAAATAAAAAGGGTCCCTAAACCACAAGTTAACCAGAGAAGCCATACGATCGTGGCCATATGATCACTAGTTCTCCAAAAATAGAGCTGGTCGATGACAAATACAAGTGCACCAGCTGCCAGCATGGGTAACCAGAACACTGATGCCCTAGATAGCAGATCAGAGTATCCCAACTTTATGTAATTAAAGTTGAGATTCTCTGCCAAATCAAATGGCTTATCAGTGCAATCTGCATGCCCAGGTTCCATATCGATCTCCGACTTTCCCGTTACTGCAATAATTAAATTCTTCTTCGTATCTCGATTGAACCTCTCTTCAAGCTATCACACAGATAGTGAAAAATGGCCGCGCATCTCGCTTCTTAAATACAGTCTCCAGCATCCAGTTTCTGTAACGTGGCCAACTTGCGTCCATTTGTATTCCACCATGGTGTAAGCTGAACGTTTAAATTCAGTCTTTGAATTATAAATAACATAATAATAAAATAAAATAAATGCTGATGTCATCATTGCCATGTGTCAAGTGAAAACCAGATACCAAACTCCAAGAATGACATCACTTCTGATGGCCAATCAGAAGTTTACAAAATAGCAAATTCAAATATTTTTATTAAAATTTAAAATATTTTTTTTCAAGCTGTAAAGTTTAACTTTGGAAAACTGATTTTGATTTTTTGGTGGTAGCAAACTAATAGAAGGTCAAAGGTGGTTGACTAGCAACCGATTACTATATACCTGCTGAGGCAGGTATAATAAGTTAAGAACTTTGAGGATATTATTGGGTGGATGTCTCTCTTTAGCTTGTTCTAAGTTCAATAAGTTTGCATTGTACAAGTTCCTCACTTTTTTGGTTGCAATAAGTGCACTTATATTTATTTAAGTTCAATAAGTTTGCATTTTATGAGTTCCTCACTTTCTTGTTTGCAAGAAGTGCACTTATATTTATTTATTTCAATATGATGTTGGTTATGAATGTCTTTACTGATCTATGAATTTTAAAGTACAATTGATCTTTCACTAAGAATTTTTTTAATTATCTATAAATTTTTGTGATTGTATAACTCTTGGTGAATTTTATTAATTCTTAAATTTCTAGTCATAAAATATTTACCCTTATTTTTATAGATATTCAAATTTCTTAGAATTTTATATAATGTTTAGACAATTTTGCCCCTAAATTTTTTTGTTCTTCTCCCCTTTTCAAATGCAACTATATTGATTAAACTATTTTGTGTTTTAGAAGTCACTCTTACAATTGAAATTGTCTTTAATTTTAATTAGTGTTAAATCATGCATGAGATATTGAAATAACAAAACCATGGGAAGCCTTAGTAGGTCTCTAAAGCCAATTAATACTAATTTTTTTTTTATAAAAACCAAAAACTATATCTCCTTGACTAACAATAAAAGGATCCTCCTATAAGACAGGGCTATTAATATTTTTGTTTTTTGGTACTTTCTTTCCTTCTATGGACCAAAATTCCTAAAGAGAACTTGTAAGTGTCAAACTTAATACTTGGTGACTTTGTGTCATTTTCAACTTACAACTAAGCAAATCTCCTTTGCCAACCTACATGTGAATTATTGATTGTGGCACTTTGTTTTGACACTTACAGGAGTTGTGACAATGACCTAGGTTCAAATCTTGGTGGGCATGCTCCTTCATGGGATATTCTATATGTGGCTATCGATTTATATTTAACATTGTTGATGTAGCCTTCAACCAAAGTATTGTATGGCATTGACAAGGTAGGTACATGCCAATCTTATAAGTGTGTGAATGTACATTGAACATAAGTTTAGGTTTATCGTCCATAAAAATATGGATTCCCATTTTTTTCTTAAATGTCTACTCCCATTTTGTTTTAAAATATGTCCATACTTTAAAAGTTAGAAATATTATAATGAATAGTTTCTCCCTCTTACTAATAATAACAATGCTAAATGTCAAATAGGATATGAAGAGGAGGTTTATTTCTATCTTTCGTAATTTTTTAAAAGACTTTTGAAGTTGTTAAGAGCAATCTTTAGTGAAGTAAGATTGGATAGGTTGTGGAATCTCTCTAAGTCAAATTATAGTCAAGTAATTATTCTCAAAACAATTATATTTTTTTTATTTAGTTCTAGTCAATCTTATGTTATCTTCAAGAGTAACTTCCAAATAGTGAACTAATCCATTGTCGACAATTTAGCTTCCCCTTACCTTTACCCCAATTAGTTAGCGAGCTTAGGATCCATTTGTTGGTTTCTCAACTCACAACTTTGACAACATGGTACAAAATTATCTCTATTTAATTTTTTTTATAATAAAAAAGGGTTTGGATTGTGCATTATAGAAAATATAAAATGATGGAAAGAGTCAATACTAAATGATTTGTTCTTCCCATGGAAACTGTTAAAGGATTACCATATAGTCCAATTGATATGGCCATTCCATCAATACTTTCCATCCTTTTGTTCATTGATGTGTAATCAACAAGTTATACAATCAACATCAATTTGGTCATTTTGCGCGATGTTACACCAAAATCTCGTCATCATGAGCCATGCGTCAATTTTGTGCCTAAATTCCTAAAGTTCCCTTAGCTAAAGTGCATTGAGTATGAGGTTGTCCCTAGTCTTTTAACCTCCTCTAAGTAGGTTGGCGCTCCTTCCCTTCAGTCAATGTGTGCTAGGCCCTAGCTGGCACACTTTTAACCTTAACAGGGAGTGCCACTGACACACTTAGCCTTCTTGCAAGGTGCGCCATCCCTACTCTGGCGCTCTGTCTCTTCATGCAAGGGGTGCTAGTGGTGTTTATAATGGAAAATTCGAAGCTTCGAGGTCCTTCTTGAAGCTAGATGAGGTGGAGGGTCATCCCTAGACTTTAGGTGAGGTGGCATTCGACTCCCTAACCTAATGGGAGGATCCCTTAGAACTCTACTCTTAATCTTCGTCCTAATCTATCCCTTTAGCCTTATAAATATGAACCCTCTTTCCATTGTGAAGGGAGGAGGGACTATAGTACTCTTATGCTGGTGGAATTTCTTAGGTGATCCCTACTCATCCTTTGGGAGGAAAACTATCATTCTTTGGAGGCTTGGCTTGGATTGTTGGATGGAAGGTTGCAACGTTAAGGCTTAGGTTGTAACATTCTTTCTTTATGTAACTCTATGTATCTCCTATCATTACAATAATACAAAATTTTTCCATAAATGTTGTTGTGTTGATAATGTTTAGAGATTTCTTCCTTAACTGTTAGCTTAGATCAATTCATATCTAGATATGTTTGTATTGTTTGCTTGTTTCCATTTGATCTACAAGGTTTTGCATCTTGAGATCTAAAAGTTCTGGAGCTTGGATCAATAAAGAGGAAAATGATTTGCAGACATCTGGTAAGTGATCTATCTGCTTAACTTGCATCTCTATTGATCTAGGGGAGTAGATTGTATTATGTACTTGATTTGTTCTAGATCCACTTGGACTAGGGAGATCTTGCTTCAGTCCGCTTATGTAGATTTATCCACTAACAAATTTGGCGAACATACTAGGGAAAAACATAGATTTGATTTCATTTGTTTTTGATTTCATGGCCTTTTATCAATCCATTTTCTAGCTTCTTGAGACCCTCCTACCTTTAGATTTTGTCATTAAAAATGTTTCTTGTATTCCCTTGATTCTTTTTGGGATCAGTATTAGATGTAATGTCCCCATACCCCATAATGCGGATAATTAAAAATTTTGCTTCAAGAACCCTTGTTCTCCTTTCGAAACATAGGGCATGGACGTTAACACACTCTTCAACATCCATTCTCAGGCTTAGAAACCATTGTAACAGTCGTTCTGCCCTTGACAGATCCCTTATGCGATTAGAAACACCTCTTTCACACTGAGCCTGTCATTTCTTCCTTCCGCCATGCGGAACCTAGAATCGGAACACAAAACACGACAGAAACATTAAACTTTTGTCATTCTTCCTTTCCACCTTCCACCTGGAACTCGAAAATCGGAGAACCAACGTTCGACGGAATCCTTTTGGCCACCTTTCCGCCTTCCACCTGAAACTCGAAAATCAGAGTACCAATGTTCGACGCAATCCTTTGGCCACCTTTCCGCCTTCTGCCCGAAACTTGGAAATATGAGAAATAACTTCTCGACGAATTATTTAACGGCCTTCCGCCTTCCACCCTTCCTCCCTTCCTCCTTTCTCCTTCGAAATTCAGAAATCAGAAAAACAACTTCTCGACGGAATCATTTAACGACCTTCCGCCCTTTCGTCTTCCGCCTTCGGAACTCGGAATTCGGAAAGACAACGGTTGCCTTAGAGATTTATCTGCTCTGTCGATTCTTGACTTCTGACTTTCCGACCTCAGAAATCGGAAGTCCAACTCTGCCTTGAAACTTTCGGCCATTCTTCTGCTTCTCTCCTTCCTCCCTTCTGTAGGGGATCCCGAGGTGCAAAAACCCACATTATGCCCTGTTTCTATTTCTCTTTTCTGGTTTCCGCCTTCCGCCTTCCCCATGCATATTTCAAGGGGCGGAAACGCTAAGTTAGATGCATTCTAACTTTGTAACAGGTTTTCAGCCTCCATGGACTTAGGAAAAATGCATTAAAACATAGAAGGCAAATATAGATGCACATGCAAGAAAATTCATCAATAGTAAACTCTACTGAAACATTAATAAGCAGTCATCATCATATTCATTTCATTCCTAAGCAAATACATAGCATAAACATGAATAGAAGAGATACTTATCTTGAATAATGAAGCTGTCTCGCAACTAGCTATGTCGTTGCAACGTTCCACCCAACCATAGGCCAGTGTGTTCATTAATCTCTCAACACCACTTCCACCCCCGAGCTGGGCATGATTTCCATAAGGAATTAGGGAACAACAGACTCACACACAACCATAACACATCAAACACAGTCAAGCCAACTTGCATTTGGGTTTCTCAGACTGTCCAACCAAGCCAATACATAATTGGGCTTATCAGGCTGCAGGAAAAAAGCCAAATAACAATTGTGTATTGGTTTGGTTGGTCGATAAGCATAGAGTACACAGAGAGTTCAGTTTTGGGGATCATGTCTACCTTAGAGTGAGGGAAAGGAAGATTTCCTTGAAGCTTGGAAGTCTTGCCAAGCTGTCACCTAGATACTATGGGCCGTTTGAAGTGCTTGAAAGAATAGGGCCAGTTGCATATAGACTTGCATTTCCTGCTAGCACTAAAGCTCATAATGTTTTTTATGTTTCTTTGCTTAAGAAATATGTACGTTATCCTAACCATGTGATTGATTTGGATGTGATCCAGGGGTAACCCGAGGGAGATTTCCAAACCGAGCCATTGTGCATCCTCGACAGGAAGGTCACAGTGCTCCGGAATCGAGTCATTGGACAAGTGAAGGTCCAATGGGAGCACTACAGTCCTGAAGAGGCTACATGGGAGCTAGAGGATGCCATGCGATTGGCACATCTATTTTTGTTCTATTTTGTAAAGCATTGAGGACAATGTTGTTGTAAGGGTAAGGGGAATGTAATACCCAGGTTTTGACCCTAAGGGGAAGGGGAATGTGTGCCCGATTTCGACCCCATGGTATTGAATTGTACATGATGTATATATTGTATTGAGATCATGGAATGGAGCTCAAGGCCAAGGCCTTACCATTGATCTAGTGTTTTGTGTAAGGGTGATCAAGGTTGATGCTTATGGTTCATTGTGCTAGTCAAGCACAACATGTTTTGAATATCATGTAAATGTACAAATTAATAAAATACCTTAGCTAGCTATGCACTGCAACGTGAAAGATATGGGGGCATGATTTCACAAGGAATAGGGAGGGGAGTTAGTCAAACCCCCTGATCCAAGAGGTTGTGACCAGATGTCAATGGGGAAACCCATGTACCCTCAACTACTTTCTGTCCTTTGTCCTCAATCGTTCATTTCTTCCAGAAGTTTGTTGAGGTAGTTAATGCCTTGGTCAAAGCAAGGCGTGGTAGTCTGATTGTGTGTCTGAGCAAACCTGAAAGTTTGCAGTCTCGGAAGCTGCGTTCTTGCTTTTGACGCAAGAAACCACGTGATGAGTGACAGTCCGTCTTTCCTCAGTCGGGGGGGGGGGGGGGGGAGATTTTGTTGTTCCCCAGCTTTCATTGTGGATTATTCTGTCATTCGACACCATTCGATCATTCTGATCAGTTTGTTCATGCGCATTGTTGGTGGTTCACTACCCTGAGTCGTGGAAGAATGGTTCTGTTGTGTTTTTGCTGAGTGAATGGGCAGTGGAGATCTCTCAATTTTATGAGAGTGTGGTCCTCTGTAGTTTCCCCAGTGTTGTTGTTCAATGGTTCAGTTTTTTAGGTTTGTCTTACTCTCCTGAGTGGCAAAAGGTGTTTCTGCGGTGGTCTCCTCTTTTACAGAGTGAGTAGAGCCAGTTTTGGTTGTGTTTACATTGTGGATTGTTGTGATGTGCATCCCTGTTTTGTTCTGAAAGACTTAGGAGTGGAAGAGGTCCAAAATTCACTGATAAACCTAGTGAAGAGAGGAACCTCACAGACATATCAAGAGGGGGCTGGTAAATCCTTGATGCACACCCTGAAGAGAACTAGAAGGGAAGGTATGGCCTGAGGGAGCTGTGTAGCAGTGAATGGAATAATTCCTTGTTTTGGGTGTGTAGGTATTGTGGAATTCCAAGATGGATAGATCTGGCTTAGGTGTCCATAGCTTTGTGGTTGAGCTCACTAGCTTAGCAATTCTACATTTCCATTGCCTTGGCAGCCTAAGAAACCCAAGTGTAGGTTGGTTTGGCTGTGCATAGATTTTATGTCTGTCTTGGGTCGCTTTCATATTCTTCCCGATATTTGCAACCTCTTGCTCCATTTCCTTGAGAAATTTTGGACCAAGCACAATCCTGTTTACTGGATTATCCCATGTCACTGGTGTCCTACACCTTCTTCCATACAAGGTTTCATATGGACTCATCCCCAATGATGCTTGCTGTCCATTATTATAGGAAAATTCTACCAAGTGTAAATAATCCTCCCACTTGGTTGGTTTGTCCATCACATACATGCGAAGCATGTCTTCCAGCACTTGATTCACTCTCTCGCTCTGTCCATTAGTCTGAGGATGGTAGGCAGTGCTGAAGTTCAACTTGGCACCCAAATCTGCAAACAGACCCATCCAAAAATTGGAAGTGAACTTAAGATTCTTGTCAAAGACTATTGCCTTAGGCTATCCATGCAATCTGAAAATCTCCTTCATGAAGATTTTTGCAATGACATCCGTTTTATATGTGGACTTGACCGATATAAAATGTGCTACCTTTGTCAATTTGTTCACCACAACCATGATGGAATCATGTTGTCTCAAAGTCATTGGAAATCCTGTAATGAAATCCATGGAAACAACTTCCCATTTCCATTCTGGAACTGGAAAAGGCTGCAACAAACCTGCTTGGTGTTGATGCTCAACCTTCACCTGCTGACATTTCATGCACTTTGAAATATGCTCAGCAATGCCCTTCTTCATTCCTGGCCAAAAAGATTGCTTTCTTGCTATAGCAATTGTCTTCTGATATCCTGGGTGACCAGAATATGTAGCTTGATGGATCTCATCCACAACAATTCTCCTCAAACCTGCTACATTTGGAATATAAATTCTGTTTTTATAAGTAAGAAGTCCATCTTCTTCCAATTTATATCCCTCATACCTCTTATCAAGACCTTGTTGCTGCAATTTGTCCTTTATCTGCACATACATTTCATCTTCAACAGTATGATTAACAATCTGCTGTCTCAAATCTGATTGGCAAATACTAAGAGATGCCAAGTGCATTTCATGCACCTTCCTGCTGAGTGCATCATCCACCTTATTCTCTTTTCCTTTTATGTGTTTGATTTCAAAATCAAAATCACATAAAAAATCCAGCCATCTAGCTTGCCTATCATTTAGAGTAGGTTGATTAAACAATTATTTCAGACCACAGTGGTTTGTCCTTAACTCAATTTTTTTGCCCATTAAGTAATGCCTCCACATCTTGAGAGCATGTACTATGGCTGCAAGTTCTAAATCATGAGTGGGATAGTTCTTCTCATGATCCTTCAACTTTCTTGACTCATAACATACCAAGTGGTTTTCTTGCATAAGAACTCCTCCAAGTCCTTGACTGCATGCATCAGTACATACCAAAAAATCTTTTTCTGGGTCTGCAATTTTTAGAACTAGTGCACTTGTAAGAAGATGCTTCAACTACTGGAACCTTTCCTCACATCTTGGTGTCCATTCAAATTGTATTCCCTTCTTTTGCAAAGAAGTGATGGAATGTGCAACCTTGGAGAATCTTTTAATGAATCTCCTGTAGTATCCTGCAAGTCCCAAAAAAGATCTTACATCTATCACATTTCTTGGGGTTGGGAAATTCATAATGGCTTTAATCTTTTCAGGGTCCACAGAGATTCCTCCCTTTGAGATAATGTGACCGAAATAATGAATTCTATCTTTATAGAAGTCACATTTGCTCAACTTTGCAGACAACTTATGCTCCCTTTGCAATTTCAATACCAATCTCAGATGGTCTTCATGTTCTTCCTCATTCTTAGAATAAATAAGAATGTCATCAAGGAAAACAAGAACATACTTGTCCATATACTTACTGAAAACACTATTCATGAGACACATAAATGTGGCTGGTGCATTTGTGAGACCAAATGGTACCACCACAAACTCATAGTGTCCATACCTTGTTTTGAAGGTTGTCTTATGAATGTCTTCATCTTTGATTCTTACCTGATGGTAACTAGACCTCAAGTCAATCATGGAAAATACCTTTGATTCTCTCATTTGATCAAAGAGGTCATCAATCCTAGGCAAAGGGTATTTATTCTTCACAGTGACTTTGTTAAGTTGTCTGTAATCAATACACAACCTAAGCGTGCCATCTTTCTTTTTCACCAACAGTATTGGTGCTCCCCAAGGGGACACACTTGGCCTGATATGCTTCTTCTCCAACAACTCTTGCAGTTGCATCTTCATCTCTAGAAATTCTGGTGTACTCATCATGTAAGGTATCTTAGACATTGGTGCTGCTCCTAGCACAAGTTAAATTATAAAATCAATGTCCCTCTTTGGAGGAAGTCCTAGAATTTCATGAGGAAAGACATCCTTGAATTCCTGCAATACATGAAAGTCCTCCAACCTAAGAGTTTCATTCTCTGCTGCCTCCAAAACATGGGATGCATACAACCTGCAACCTTTCCTACAGAACTTCTTCAGCTGCATTGCTAAAATCTGCCTAACAGAAATCATTTTTGGAATGCCTCTTACAACCCTTAAGTTGCCTTCTTCATCTATGCACTCAAAAGTATTATTGTAACAATCAAGCTTTACTTTGTGTGCTTCCAACCAATCCATTCCAATGAGGACATCATAGGAACCAAGTCATAGAACATTTAGATCTACACAAGTGACTAGCCCATTCATAACCAATGGACAATTTTCTACCACTTCATTGACCTTTGTCTTAGTCTTAGTGGCTAGTTGAACTAACCATTATTTTTTATGATTTAACTTCTTAAAATAACAATCTCAACTACTCTAGGAGTAATATAATTGTGAGTAGAACCAGGGTCAATCAAAACAGAAACAGATTGCCCAACAATCTTACCTGCAACTTCAACCACAATTGACTAATGACCTGCCTGACTGTCCTCAAACGCTACATAAATCCTAGGGACGATCCTTTCTACTTGACCCACTGTTTCTGCTTCTTAAATGTTGTGAGATTTCCTCATGTACTCATTCTCAAGTGGACAATTCCTGTGCAGATGGGGTCCTCCACATTTCCAGCATTTGAGTGGTTCTCTGATTTCTTTTGGATTTCTTGACCTATCATCCATCACTCTGGCTGGCTTAGTCACAACTTGTGATGGCTACTTTTGTTGATTTCAGAAGTGAGAAGGTTTGAAAACTTTCTTCCTTTGGTCATACTTCTCATTCTTTTTGTCCTCCCATGCTTTATGGTAATCAGGTTTGCCTTTGTTCTGATCGTAGCAATACTTAACTTTCCTTATTGCTTCTTCCAGAGTTCTAGGTTCATCAAATTCAATTTGTTTATGTATTCTTGAGGTAGCCCACTGAGAAAACGTTGGATTTTCACTTTATTGTCTCTGATGTATCTGACATACCTCAACAGTTCCAAGAACTTATTTGCATACTCTTCCATGGTTTGCTGCCCCAATCTTAGCTCATGGAATTCTTTAATATTATCATAATAGTACCTATCAGAGAGGTACTTCTGCTTGAAAAACTTCTAGAACTGCTTCCACACAATCTTCATTTCCCTGATCTTATTCACTTTCCTGAAGTGCTCCCACCATATGGATGCTATTCCAGTCAAATTGAAGATGGCTACCCTAGCCTTCATATTTCTAGAGTAGTATTGGACTTGGAAATATTTTCTCATCCCAAGAAGCCAAGCTTCAACTTCTTGACTGTTCTTTACCTCACCATTAAAGGTGGGAGGTCTTGCCTTCTTAAACTCATCACGTGAGTTTTTCTGGTAGCGCCTCTTTGTCTTATTCATGTGAGAAGAAGAACTTGAATCCCCAGTGGATCCTTCAGAGTTAGATGACCCACTAAAAGATCTCTTTCTTTTTCTGGCACTACTTTTACTTCCTTCTGGATGTACTGCATGATGCCGAGAGCACATTCACGTTTGGATTCCTGTCAAACTTTGCAGCATGGCTGCATTCAACTAATTCTTCTCTTCCCGAGCTTTAAGCATTCTCTCATTATCTTCTTTGTAGCTTTGCATCTCCACCCTTGGGTTTCTCATGGTGGATGCGAAATTTGGGGGAGTATATTGAAATCTTCTTTTGTTGGACTTTGTCTCAGCATTTCCAACTCGGACATTTTCTTCCATAGCGTCTTCCCCATGCTCATAGGGACTTTGTGCATCATTCATGCCGTAGATTCTCATGGCTGATCCAAAAAGCAACTCTTTCAATTGACTCCATGACTCTGCAAAAATGTGTTATTCAAACACGATTGTTAGCGGCATAAAAATTTCAGAAGTAAAAACCATTGAATTACTGTCACTTGGCCCATTTAGGCCCAATGTTGTAACCAACAACTCTGTTAACTGTTTAACTTGGATCATTTAGGCCCTAGTGCTGCAACCAACAACTTTGATACCAATCTGTAATGTCCCCATACCCCATAATGCAGATAATTATAACTTTTGATTCAAGAACCCTTGCTCTCCTTTTGAAACAGAGGGCATGGACGTTAACACACTCTTCAACATCCATTCTTAGGATTAGAAACCACTGTAACAGTCATTCCCCCTTGACAGATCCCTTCTGCGACCGAAAACACCTCTTCGGCACTGAGCCTATCATTTCCACCTTTCGCCTTGTGGAACTCGGAATCAGAACACAAAACATGAAAGAAACATTAACCTTTCGCCTTTTCGCCTTCCTCCCATAACTCAGAAATAGGAGAATCAAGGTTTGACGGAATCCTTTTGGCCACCTTTCTGCCTTCCGCCCATTACTCAAAAATCAAAGAACTAACGTTTGACCGAATCCTTTAGCCACCTTTCCTCCTTCCGCTCGGAACTCAAAAATCAGAGAAATAAATTCTCGACGAATTGTTCAACGACCTTCCACCCTTCCACCTTCAGAACTCAGAAGTCATAAAAACAACTTCTCGGCGGAATTGTTTAACGAACTTCCACCTTCCTCCCTTTTTCCCTTCCTCCTTCCGCCTTCAGAGCTCGGAATTCGGAAAGACAACTTTTTCCTCAGAACTTTATCTGCTCTGCCTATTCTCGACTTCTGAATTTCCGACCTCAGAAATCAGAATTCCAACTCTGCCTTGGAAATTTTGGCCATTCTTCCGCTTCCCGCCTTCTGCCCTTCCACCCTTCCGTAGCGGATCCTGAGGTGAAAAAACACACATTCTGTCCTATTTCTATTTCTCTTTTCCGGTTTCCACCTTCCACCTTCCCCAGGTGGATTTCAAGGGGTGGAAACACTAAGTCAGATGCATTCTGACTCTGTAGCAGGTTTCTAGCCTCCATGGACTTAGGGAAAAAACATTAAAATATACAAGGCAAATATAGATGCACATGCAAGAACATCCATCAACAGCAAACTCTACTGAAACATTAACAAGCACTCATCATCATATTCATTTCATTCCTAGGAAAATACATAGCATAAACGTGAATAGTAGAGATAATTATCTTGAATGATGAAGTTGTTTGGCAACTAGCTATGTCGCTGCAACCTTCCACCCAACCATAGGCCAATGTGTTCATTATTCTCTCAACACCACTACCACCCCCGAGTTGGGCATGATTTCTACAATGAACTAGGGAACAACAGACTCACACACAACCATAACACATCAAACACAGTCAAGCAAACCTGTAGTTGGCTTTCTTAGACAGTTCAACCAAGCCAATAAACAATTGGGCTTATCAAGATGTAGGAAACAAGCCAAATGCAACTTGGGATTCTCATACTGCACATAGTCAAGCCAACATTCACAACAAGACACATCCAAACTAACCTATAGTTGGGTTTCTCAGGTTGCTAAGCCAATGGAAAGGTAGAATTCTCTAAGCTAGTGAGCTCAACCACAGAGCTATGGATACCTACACCTGATCTATTTAGCTTGACATTCCACAATACCTACACACTCAACACAAGGAAGTATTCCCTTCACTACTACATAGTTCCCTCAGGACATACCTTCCCTTCTAGTGCTCTTTAGGTGTGCATCAGGGATTTTCCAACCCCCTCTTGATCTGTTTGTGAGGTTCCTCTCTTCACTAGGTTTATCAGCCAATTTTGGGCCTCTTCCACTCCTAAGTCTTTCAGACCAAAATAGAGATGCACATCACAACAATCCACAATGTAAACACAATCAACATAGGCTCCACTCACTCTATAAAAGAGAAGGCCACTGCGGAAACAAATTCCGCCACTCAGGAGAGTACGACAAACCGTTCTAAACAATGAACCATTGAAAAACAACACCGGGGAAACTATGGAGGACCACACTCTCATAAAATTGAGAGATCTCCACTACCCATTCACTCAGCAAAAACACAGCAGAAGCATTCTTCCATGACTCAGGGTAGTGAACCACCAACAATGCGCATGAACGAACTGATCAGAATGATCTAATGGTGTCAAATGATAGAATAATCCACAATGAACGTTGGGGAACAACAAAACATCCCCCGACTGAGGAAATACGAACTTTCACGCATCACATGCTTTATTGCATCAGAAGTAAGAATGTGGCTTCCCAAACTACAGACTTGCAGGTTTGCTCAGATACACGATCAGATTGTCATGCCTTGCTCTACCCAATGGATTAACTGCCTCAACCAACTTTTGGAAGAATTGAATGATTGACGATAGAGGACAAAAAGTAGCTAAGGGTACATGGGTTTCCCCATTGACATCTGGTCACACCCTATTGGCTCAAGGGGTTTGACTAACTCCCCTCCCTATTCCTTGTGAAATCATGCCCACATCTCTTTCACGTTGCAGTGCATAACTAGCTGTGGTATTTTATTAATTTGTACATTTACATGATATTCAAAAAATGTTGTGCTTGACTGGAACAATGAACCATAGGCATCAACCTTGATCACCCATACAAAAAACACCAGATTAATGGCAGGGCCTTGGCGTTGAGCTCCATGCCACGATCTCAATACAATATATACATAATGTACAATTCAATACCATGGGGTCAAAACTAGGGCACACATTCCCCTCCACCTTGGGGTCAAAACTGGGGTATTACATTCCCCACCCCCTTACAACAGCATTGTCCTCCGTGCTTTACAAAATTGAATAAAAATGGATGTGCCAATCACATGGCATCCTCCAACTCCCATGTAGCCTCTTCAGGACCGTAATTATCTCATTGCACCTTCACTTGTCCAACAGCTTGATTCCGGAGCACTATGACCTTCCTGTTGAGGATGTGCAATGGCTCAGTTTGGAACTCTCCCTCGGGTTCCACCTAGATCACATCCCAATCAATCACATGGTTAGGATCATGTACATATTTCCTAATCAAAGAAACATTAAAAACATTATGAGTTTTAATGATAGTAGGAAATGCAAGTCTATATGCAATTGGACCTATTCTTTCAAACACTTCAAATGGCCCACAGTATCTAGGTGATATCTTGGCACAACTTCCAAGCTTCAAGGAACTCTTCATTGCCCTCAATATGAGGTAAACATGATCCACAACACTGAACTCTCTATGCACTGTATTCTTATCTACATAGCTTTTCTATCTGTTCTGGGCTGCTTTCAGATTCTGCCGGATCTTTGCAACCTCATGCTCCATTTTCTTGAGCAATTCTGGACCAAGCACAATCCTGTTTATTGGATTATCCCATGTAATTGGTGTCCTACACCTTCTTCCATACAAGGATTCATATGGATTCATCCCCAAGGATGCTTGTTGTCCATTATTATAAGCAAATTATACCAAGTGTAAATAATCTTCCCACTTTGTTGGTTTGTCCATCACATACATGCAGTATGATTAACAATCTGCTCTCTCAAATCTGATTGGAAAATACTAAGAGATGCTAAGTGCATTTCATGCACCTTCCTGCTGACTGCATCAACCACCTCATTCTCTTTTCCTTTTATGTGTTTGATTTCAAAATCAAACTCACATAAAAACTCCAGCCATCTAGATTTCATAGCATTTAGAGTAGGTTGACAAATAAATTATTCAGACCACAGTGGTATGTCCTTAACTCAAATTTTCTGCCCATTAAGTAATACCTCCACATATTGATAGCATGTACTATGGTTGCAAGTTCTAAATCATGAGTGGCATAGTTCTTCTCATGATCCTTCAACTTTCTTGACTCATAAGATACCACGTGGTTGTCTTGCATAAGAAATCCTCCAAGTCCTTGACCGCATGCATCCGTACACACCACAAAATCTTTTTCTGGGTCTTCAATTTTTAGAACTGGTGCACTTGTAAGAAGATGATTCAATTGCTGGAAGCTTTCCTCACATCTTGTTGTCCATTCAAATTTTATTCCATTCTTTTGCAAAGAAGTGATGGAATGTACAACCTTGGAGAATCATTCAATGAATCTCTTGTAGTATCCTGCAAGTCCCATAAAAGATCTTACATTTGTCACATTTCTTGGGGTTGGACAATTCATAATGGATTCAATCTTTTCAGGGTCCAAAGAGATTCCTTCCTTTGAGATAATGTGACCCAAATAATGAATTCTATCTTTATAGAAGTCACATTTTCTCAACTTTCCATACAGCTTATGCTCCCTTAGCAATTTCAGTACCAATCTCATATGTTCTTCATGTTCTTCCTCATTCTTAGAATAAATAAGAATGTCATCAAAGAAAACAAGAACATACTTGTCCAGATACTTACTGAAAACACTATTAATGAGACACATAAATGTGGCTGGTGCATTTGTGAGACCAAACGGTACCACCACAAAATCATAGTGTCCATACCTTGTTCTGAAGGTTGTCTTATGATTGTCTTCATCCTTGATTCTTACCTGATGGTAACCAGACCTCAAGTCAATCATGGAAAATACCTTTGCTCCTCTCATTTGATCAAAGAGGTCATCAATCCTAGGAAAATGGTATTTATTCTTCATAGTGACTTTGTTTAGTTGTCTATAACCAATACACAACCTAAGTGTACCATATTTATTTTTCACAAACAACACTTGTGCTCCCAAAGGGGACACACTTGGCCTGATATACCTTTTCTCCAACAACTCTTGCAGCTACATCTTCGTCTCTAGCAATTCCGGTGTACTCATCTTGTAGGGTGTCTTAGACACTGGTGCTGCTCCTGGCACAAGTTCAATTGTAAAATCAATGTCCCTCTTTGGAGAAAGTCCTAGAATCTCATAAGGAAAAACATCCATCGATTCCTGCAATACATGAAATTCCTCCAACCTAGGAGTTTCATTCTCTGCTGCCTCCAAAACATGGGCTGCATACAACCTGCAACCTTTCCTACAGAATTTCTTTAAATGCATTGTTGAAATATTCCTAATATAAATAATCTTTGGAATGCCTCTTACAACCCTTAAGTTTCCTTCTTCATCTATGCACTCAAAAGTCTTATGTAACAATCAAGCTTTACTTTGTGTGCTTCCAACCAATCCATTCCAATGAGGACATCGTAGGAACCAAGTGGTAGAACATTAAGATCTACACAAGTGACTAGACCATTCATAACCAATGGAAATTTTTCTACCACTTTACTAACCTTTCTCTTAGTCCCAGTGGCTAGTTGAACTAACCATGATTTGTTATGCTTTAACTTCTTAAAAGCACAAATATCAACTACACTAGGAGTAAAATAAGCGTGAGTGGAACCAGGGTCAATAAAAATGGAAACAGATTGCTCAACAATCTTACCTGCAACTTTAACCACAGTTGACTGATGATTTGCTTGGTGGTCCTCTAGCTCTGCATAAATCCTATGGATGGTCCTTTCTACTTGACCTACTGTTTCTGCTCCTTTAATGTTGTGAGCTTGCCTCACATACTCATTCCCAAGTAGACAATTCCTGCGCAGATGGGGTCCTCCACACTTCCAGCATTGGAGTGGTTCTCTAATTTGTTTTGGATTTTTTGACCTATCATCCATCACTCTAGCTGGCTTAGTCACATCTTGTGATGGTTGCTTTTGCTGATTTCAGAAGTGAGAAGGTTTGAAACCTTTCTTCCTTTGGTCATACTTCTCATTGTTTTTGTCTTTCCATGCCTTATGGTAATTAGGTTTTCCTTTGTTCTGATCGTAACAATACTTATATTTCCTTATTGCTTCTTCCAGAGTTCTAGGTTCATCAAATTAAACTATGTATCTGTATGCTTGAGGTATCCCTCTCAGAAAACATTGGATTTTCACTTTATCATCTCTTATGCAACTGACATACCACAATAGTTCTATGAAATTATTTTCATACTCTTCCATGGTCTGCTGCCGCAATCTCAGCTCATAAAATTATTTAATCTTATCATCATAGTACCTGTCAGAGAGGTACTTCTGCCTGAAAAACTTCTGGAACTACTTCCACATAATTTTCCTTTCTGTGATCTTCTTCACTTTCCTGAAGTGCTTCGACTATATGGATGCTCTTCCAGTCAAATTGAATATGGCTACCCTAGCCTTCATATTTCCAGAGTAGTCTTGGATTTGGAAATATTTTCTCATCCCATAAAGCCAAGATTCAGCTTCTTGACCGTTCTTTACCTCACCATTAACGGTAAGATGTCGTTCCTTCTTAATCTCATCACGTAAGTAGTTCTGGTAGCACCTCTTTTTCTTATTAATGTGAGAAGAAGAACTTGAATCCCTAGTGGATCCTTAAGAGTAAGATGAACCACTAGAAGATCTCTTTCTTCTTCTGGCACTGCTTTTACTTCCTTCTGGATGTACTACACGATGCCCAGAGCTCATCCACCTTTGGATGTTTGTCAAACTCTGCAACATGGATGCATTCAGCTGATTCTGCTCTTCCTGAGCTTTAATCATTCTTTCATTATCTTCTTTGTAGCTTTGCATCTCCACCCTTAGGCTTCTCATGGTGGCTGCAAAATCTAGGGGCGTATCTTGAAATCTCCTTCCATTGGACTCTGTCTCATCATTTCCAACTCGGACATTTTCTCCCATAGCATATTCCCCGTGCTTATAAGGACTTTGCGCATCATTCATGCCATAGGTTCTCATGGCTGAGCCAAAAACCAACTCTTCCAATCGGCACTATGACTCTGCAAAAATGTGTTATTCAAACACGATTGTTAGCTACATAAAAATTTCAGAAGTTAAAACCATTTTTTTACTTTCACCTTGCCAATATAGGACCAATGTTGTAACCAATAGCTCTGTTAATTGTTCAACGTGGGCCATTTAGGCCCTAGTGCTGCAACCAACAGCTCTGATACCAATCTGTAACGTCCCCATACCCCATAATGCATATAATTAAAAATTTTGCTTCAAGAACCCTTGTTCTCCTTTCAAAACACAGGGCATGGAAATTAACACACTCTTCAACATCCATTCTCAAGATTAGAAACCATTGTAACAGTCGTTCTGCCCTTGACAGATCCCTTCTGGAACCGAAAACACCTCTTATGCATTGAGCCTGTCATTTCCACCTTCCGCCTTGCGGAACCCGGAATCAGAACACAAAACATGATGGAAACATTAACCTTCCGCCCTTCTGCCTTTCCGCCTTTCTTCTTTCCACTCAGAACTTGAAAATCGAAGACCTAATGTTCAACAGAATCCTTTTGGCCACCTTTCCACCTTTCGCCTTTCCGCCTTCTGCTCGGAATTCGGAAATCGAAGAACCAACATTCAACGAAATCCTTTGGCCACCTTTCTTCCTTCCGCTCGGAACTCGGAAATCAGAGAAATAACTTCTCGTCGAATTGTTTAACAACCTTCTACCTTCCACCCTTCCACCTTCGAAACTCGGAATTCAGAAAACAACTTCTTGGCGGAATCGTTTAACGACCTTCCGCATTCCGCCCTTCTGCCATTGGAACTCGAAATTCCAAAATATAACTTTTCCCTTATAACTTTATCTTCTATGATGATTCCCGAATTCCGACTTTTCGACCTCAAAAATCGAACGCCCAACTCTACCTTGGAACTCTCAGCCATTATTCTGCTTCCCGCCTTCTGCCATTTTGCAGTGGATCCCGGGGTGCGGAAACCCACATTCTCCCCTGTTTCCATTTATCTTTTCTGGTTTATGCCTTCCTCCTTCCCCAGGGGGATTTCAAGGGGCATAAACGCTAAGTCAGATGCATTCTGACTCTGTAACAGGTTTCCAGCCTCCATGGACTTAAGAAAAATGCACTAAAACATACAAGGAAAAAATAGATGCACATGCAGGAACATTCATCAATAGTAAACTCTACTGAAACATTAAGTAGCACTCATCATCATATTCATTTCATTCCTGGGCAAATACATAGCATAAACATGAATAGCATAGATACTTATCTTGAATGATGAAGCTGTCCCACAACTAGCTATGTCGATGCAACGTTCCACCCAACCATAGGCCAGTGTGTTCATTAGTCTCTCAACACCACTACCACCCCCAAGCTGGGCATGATTTCCATAAGGAACTAGGGAACAACAAACTCACACACATCCAGAACACATTTAAAACGGTCAATCCAACCTGTAGTTTGGTTTCTTAGACTATCCAGCCAAGCCAATAAACAATTGGGATTATCAAGATGCAGGAAACAATCCAAATAATAGTTGGAATTCTCAAACTGCACACAATCAATCCAACATTCACAACAAGACACAACCAAACCAACCTACTGTTGGGTTTCTCAGGCTGCTAAGGAAATGGAAATGTAGAATTTCTAAGCTAGTGAGCTCAACCACAAAGATATGGACACCTACACCATATCTATCCAGCTTGGCATTCCACAATATCTACACACCCAACACAAGGAATTATTCCCTTCATTGCTACACAGTTCCCCCAGGCCATATCTTCCCTTCTAGTGCTCTTTAGGGTGTGCATCAGGGATTTTCCAGCCCCCTCTTGATATGTCTATGAGGTTCCTCTCTTCACTAGGTTTATCATCCAATTCTGTGCCTCTTCCACTCCTAAGTATTTCAGACTAAAGCAAGGATGCACATCACAACATTCAACAATGTAAACACAACCAAAATAGGTTCCACTCACTTTGTAAAAGAGGAGACCACCGCAGAAACACCTTCCGCCACTCAGGAGAGTAAGACAAACCATTCTAAACAATGAACCACTGAACAACAACACTGGGGAAACTATGGAGGATCACTCTCTCATAAAATTGAGAGATATCCACTTCCCATTCACTCAGCAAAAACACAACGGAACCTGTTATCTCTAGGGATTGTTCCTACTGTTTATTTTCGAATTTTTGATTTGGATTGGTCTTTATTGTTTTAATTTTACTTTGTTTTCATGTTTTATGATTGATTGCTTGCCCTTATGACTCCCTTGATTACCTAAAGTCATCAAATTATTCATTCATAAACTAAGAACCTATGTTTGTGCATAAGAGTAGTGTTACAGGATGAATTTTTACAAACTGGCAGCGCCCTTCCAAACTGGCAGCATATTGTGACGTGCAGCATATTGAGTTCTGATGGTATAATCTACATATGGTTTGCTATTTGAAGGTTTATGATTTATTTCATGAAATATTTGATGGATATAAGCCTTTATCATAGTCATGAATATAGGTTTTGATCATAAGCATTCGGCATTTTATATGTTTTTATATTCCTTACCATGAAATAATGAGTCAATACAGTGGCAATAATGAAAGAGCACAGGTGTTGTCTTTTCACAAATTAAACCGTTCATGTAATGAATGCTGGTGGTCACCGTGGCAGAAATAGCTTAATGTACATTTTTCCCTAAAACGTGTTTCATTGTTCTGCTGAAAAGGAGTATTCAAGCACTGGTTTCATTCACTGTTTGTCCTCACGAGCTGCGTTATGCAATGTTCAGAAAATATGGGTTTATGTTCGAACCCTAAGGTTTGCAAGTTTAGGATTGCAGTATATACATATATTTCCTTGCACTTTCAGCAATGCTGGGCTTGATATACAGCGTGAAGACTATACAGCAGTATAAAACTTTCCTGTGCAGGATATACATTTTGAAGGCTTTTTGATTGACAGAGTTTCATGGTTATGAGCAGTGTTATGTGAATATTCAGAAAAGTAGGGTTTATTTTCAAACCCTAGAGCTTGTAAGTTCAGGGTTATAATATACTGTACATATGCCTACCTGCATTTCAGTTTCAACACCGTTTTGCCTGAGCACTCAGCCGCAGTGTAAAATACTCTGTTCAAGACCATACTGCGTGAAGACCTTGGTATTTTCAATGTTTGACAGGGGTTTCAGGGGTAAGACCTACTACTAGTTTAATTCAAATCTCATTTGAGTTGTCACTCTGTTAGTTTACAGATTTTTACCTCCAGCACAAGAAGAGATGTATTCACATCCCAGATGTTAGCACAGAGCCGTATGCAGCAAACTATCTCTGTTTTGTTTGAGACATAAAGTATTATTATTCTACACAGTTAAGTTGAAATCCTTGTAGGGTTTCAAAATGTCAAAGGAAATCGAAGAGGAGGAGCCAGAGGTGGTTGTGAAGAAAAGGCCTGGAGGTTTCATATGCAGATTGGAACCCAGCAATACAGAGTGGATTAAGTAATTTCCAAGGTCTGCTAAGTTGATACAAAGGTTAGGTTGGTTTAGTTTCTGTGATAAATTGCAGGGATATCATTCCCAATTAACAATGGCTTTTATTGAGAATTATAATGATGACAGAGTCCAGCTACAGAGCCTAACCGTGAGAGTTAATGAAAACTCTATTGCTGAAGCTATCAATGTCCCTGCAGAAGGTGAGAGGTGGTTCAAAGAAAAAGAATTCAAAGAAGACTTCAGTGAGTTTTTGATCCTTGGTAATGAAAAACTTGATTGGAAGAACGGAGTTCATGTCAATAGGATGAAGCCAAAATGGAGAGTGCCATTAGAAGTGATTCAGAACTATATTACTTGCGATGGAAGGTATGATCGGGTCTTAAAGTGTCACTTGAAACTTCTAATGCATATTCAGGGTGTTACACAGTTAAATCTTCCTTTTTACCTACTTAAAAGCCTTCAGAAAATGATTTCTAAGGTACAAAACCACCCCTCACATACGACCAAATCAATTTATCACCAGGGATTAATTAAGTTGTTGGTTTTAACTCAGCTGGAAAAGGAAGAAAGATGATGGGGTTCTTTGTTGGCAGAGCTAGGTTTTAGTGAGAACCCTAAAGAAAAGGGTAAGAAGATGATTGATGATGCCAGCCAGCAGATAGTAAACCCTACAGAGACAGATCAGAAGGATAAGAATAAAGAAGTCAATGCTGTTAGTGAGCCTGTACAGGTCAATTTAGACCCTGAAACACCTTGCACACAAGAAAATACAGAAAAGCTCAGTGACATATTTAAAAGTATTGCTTCTAAAAAGACAATTTGCAAACAGCTATTCAAGGAGGGTAAACCAAGAACGAGATTAAGGGAGAAAATGCAGATGGAGGAAGAAACAGTACAGCAAGGTGATAAGGAGGTGGTAATTATAGAGGATGCTGCAAGTGAAGGGACAATACACACAGCAGAGGATAAATATTCCGA
>LPNX010819983.1:0-109061 GCA_001517045.1 Pseudotsuga menziesii | reverse complement strand
CAAGAAGAGGATTGAAGAGAAAGCTTGGACCAGCCTTCAGTTATTCAGGTGTGGACCTTTCTCATCTCTGATCTTGCTTATATATGCTTGCTGAACATTGCGCATCTCTCTTTCAACCCCAGTACGTTGATGGCCTCTTAAACCCTAGCCATAGGACACTTTCCTTTACAACACTAGGTAAGGACACTAAGGTATCCTCAATATAATCAATGCTCAGGCGGACAGTCGCAGGCAGGATTGATAGTATGGGCAGGGTAGCAAAGCCTGAAACTATCGAAAGAGCCCCCATATATGAATACAATCCTGGAAATATCTCTAGTGCTACTCAGTTATGACTAGGGGTCATCCCAATCAATAACCTCTCACACTACCTCGTGCTTAACTCCCTTTTGAGAGGAGGATCCTGAGAAACACTGGTTATACCAAGGAATTTCATACACTCCCCTAGACAGACACATACATGTTGTTGTTTAGTGGTCTTGGAGAATTTACTCACAATGAACTATTCCAAGACCCTAAAACCTAATCTTGTTGGTAAACCCTATCAAATAAAATAGTGTAGTTCATTTTAATTAAGCGTTGATTTTAATTGGGTTTATTACTCAAAAGAGGTATATGGCCATGCAACTAATGGAATTATGACACAACATGAAGCAAAATGCACACCTAACAATCAATGCAAATGCATTGTGTCCATGAAAAATAGGGTATGCTACTACATGAAATGCAAATTTTTCTTCGAATGATAAATGCAAGCTTTCCTATATGAAACCCTGACTAATACTTCAAAGAAAATCTAGTGCAAGTACTATGCAAAATGCAAGATGCAATACATAATGATAATCAAGTATTTTTGGATTTTTTGAAATAAAAATGAGATAGTAAAGAAAAATAATGGTTTTACAACCCCCAGACTCTGCAAGCACACTCAAGCAGCACTCAAGCAAAGTACTAAGGTAAAATAAATCTAATGCACTAATCCCAAAACAAAAAATAAAAAATGCAATGACAAGAACATTCTTCAAAAAAGAAATTTTACCCTAAAAAAATGTCTTTGGTCAGAAATAGAGGTGTATACAGACTCTAGCAGTATCAAAGGAGACTCAGCAATCATCAAAATTCACCCAACAACAATCAATCTTCCTCTAGAAGGAAAAACTAAGGGCATACGTGACTGTTGGCAGTAAACCCGCGTGTGTACACAGAAATAGTAGTGAAACCCATGTATATACGTGACTGTGAGTTAAAAACTCACATATAGGAAGAAAGGTGCATAAAAATAAGGGCAAACAAACAAGCTGAGACAAACTTCACACCGATCAGACACTACCAAGAAAACATGCCCCCAAACCCGACATAGAAACAGAGAAATAAGAGTAATTCAAAGTCATTGAATGCCAATAGAAAACCCCCAAAGGACAACTGCTAGGAACTCCCCAGCAGAGTCGCCAATTCTGTTATGGAGAGAAATTCCTATGGCTTGGGGTACCATAACAGACATCTTTACTCCAGAAATCAATCCTTTCCAATATGCACGAGAAATCAAATATCTAACACTAAAGGATCAGACCTCGTACCTTATTACGGATGGTTGAAGTAGATCCCTGTTGAGCTTTCCAACTTCATCTTGAATTGATGAATCACTTCCTCAACAACAAGTAAACAAGACAAGCATACTATATATATTGTTGTTAGATCTACTCTAGCATATATAATAAAAAATGTATAAGCATTTGAAATCATCCATGGATAAAATATTCATTCAAACATACATTATTGGACAGGAAAAGATATTTCTATTAATATAAAATCAGATATTACAATGAATACAACCTCTGTCGGCACATCTCCGAATCGGAGAAACTGAATCCCCCACTTGGGCCTCCAACACCTCAATCCTCCATCTCTCAATAGCAAGCTCACAAGCAAAAGGCAAGCTTGGGAAGAACACCAAAGTGCTCCAAGGGACAAAGGGATGCAGACTCAAGCACAAGTTCTGGAAACAATGGACTATAGTTTATTTGCTCTCAATTCTCTTATGCCTTCAATGTATCCAAAGGGTTCCTTATATAGCTTTTTAATGGGGTAATGAAAGGCCGAATCCGAGTGATCTCAAGGCATATGGAAGGCCAGGAGACATGTGAGTTGGATCCATGTCAAGGAAAACTCCAAAAGGATTTGGATTTTGTACACAGCCTGATGTACGTGGTTTTAGAGGTCAAAACCCACGTATATACGTGATAAGGGGTTTAAAAGTCGTGTATAGCAATTTTCACATGTTTTTAGGGATGGTCTAGGAAACATCAAAGGACAAAAAATGGTCCAAGGGGCCTAAGGAGTCTGCAGAGGGACAGGGGAAGGCCATACAAGTGTGATTCACTTGGTGTGGTAAAATCAGCTATAACACTCTTGGTTGAGGCCCAATAAAATTCAAGTAAATAAGGACTTCACCAAATGCCTTTAATGACATGATTCCACTATTATGGAAATTTATAAGGAAAATTTTGAGAAATATATAGAATCACAAGTATAAGGATTAGTGTATATTTAGGGATGGGAATTGGGATCTAAACCATGGTTTGGGTCCAAACACTAGTGATTAGGCCCTAATTTTTTCTTTGAGGGTTCATGCACCATGTGTAAGGTTCTATACCACCATGTATCCACTATGAAGGAGTATTTTTTCTATTAAACATATATGGAACCTTTTTAATATTTATTCCATGATAAGAAGGCATGATAATGCCCTAACCATGACTCATGGAAAAAAACTAGGGAATTAGGTTATAACTATTGATTTCAAGTCTGGGAAAAATTTGTAGAGACTTGAGACAAGGAGAATTTTTATGTAAAATTAGTATAAAGTAACAATTATGAGGTATATAAGTGGTTTTAAACCATTATCTTTTATCAAAATATATAGCATTGGTTACATATAATCATCAAAAACTCATTATAACGATCAATGGTACCAAACATTTTATTACAATTGTTAAAAGTTACCAGAAAGAGTATTAGTGAGGTTCATTAAAGGATCATCACTGGAATTGTCACCAAAGAGACATTTGGAAATGGACCTTTGACAACCCTGAGAAAAAGTGTCATTGAAAAACGATTTGGTGAAAAACCTTAAAGGAATCTCTCCAAAAACAATTACAATGATGATTTTTTAAGGTTCGTCATCATATGTGACATTAGTGATGACCCTTTATGTCTTGTCACAAGCACGAACCTCACTAATGGGTATTAGTGAGCGCCACTAAAGGACCATAATTAGAGGTTTCACCAAAGAGAGAATCAGAAATGGGACTTTAAAAAACCTCACAAAAAGTGTCATTGAAAATGGATTTGTTGATGAGATTTGAAGGAATGTCTCTAAAGACAATTACAATGACAATTTGTTTAAGGCCTCTCATAATATGTGACATTGGTGATGACCCTTTAAGGTCCATCACAAGCATGACCAACAAGAATGAAATTTTTTCTTCTAGTGATTATACCCCGAAAATGCATACATGAAGGGAATAATCTCATTTCCATAGAAAGCATCGATAATCTAGTCGATTAAAGGGGTAGGGTAACATTAAAGAAAAATTGGGGTATAAAATGGGCCTCATAAGAAAAAGAGCCAACCATAATTTATTTATGAGTTGCAATTCAATAACCAGTAGAATTTTAAGAAAATGTGTCAACCATAATGATTGAATTGTGTCATGTCCCAAATTTTTCATTGGGTCACAATGGCCTAATCACATTTTCCATATTCATGAGAGTTTTCCAAATCGATGCTAAGGGTCAGATAATTGCCAAGTAGGAAAATTACTAGTTTCCCAGGTTGGGGGTGGAAGCTTTGGGATTTGGAATAAGGGGGAAAATAAATGGTGTTTTATCATTATAATGGAATAAATATGTAATAAAGGAGATAAATAAATAAATACAATGGAAATTCAAAGTGGCAATTGATCATGAAGACACATGGAGGATGTGGGACCCACACAAGCTAGATATTCTATGCCACATGAAATCATCCTCTTGAAATTTCGAATCCATAAGAATCCCAAGGGTCTTGGGATGAGTTTTAAGGTCAATATACTTGGCATGAATCAATAAAGGTCTAATTGGAGTGGAAGAGTAACTCCCATGGAAGAGGAAGAGGCGTTTTGGAGCTAGTGAGACACTTGGACTAGATTCCCTAGCTCTATGACAACAATGATGAAGATTCTATGACACCTATGACAAAAATCAGATATGAAGGCTGAAATATGACATATATGACATGTCAGGGATAAAAATATCTCCAATAGGGAGCTCAAGGGATTTAGGGAAGCTAATATTCTTCCACATGTGATTTGGTGGAAGTGGGAGACTAAGAATTGTTGTACAAGTGGAATTCTTTGGAATCTCCTCCCAAATAGAGTTGGAATGCATCTCTTGGAAGGAATTATAACCATAGAGATCTTGGAAAATTTATAAATTTCAAGAAAAAAAAATTAAGGAAGCTTTTGATCATTTGAGAAATTTGCATTCGTGAATTGAGAGAGCTAGTAGATGACTAGTTTCTTTCCTTAGCCAATTTCGAGGGTGAAAGATTCCCATCCAAGTTAGTGTTTGGAGATACCACTCAGGTATTTCATGGAGATTTAATGTATTTTTTATTTACAGGTGTAAGATACATGGAATATCATCGTTCCTTCTAGTGCATCACTTTCTCTCAACCATTTCCAGTTTTTATTGCACATTCTTGCTCATGGAGGGATTGCACTTTGGGTGAGATATTGTACTCTTTATGAGAGATTACCCTAATCCATTTCTGATTGGAGTAAGTTTTATATGATATTTTATTAATTCTCATAAATTATTAGGTTGAAATATGAAATGGTTGAATGTAAAAGTGATTATTAATGAGCAAACAATGACCATTTCCCCACTAGAATGATGTATGCCATTGAATGCTAATGATTTAGAGCTTATCATGGTAAATTTATGATTTTAATATGTTTAATATTCTCTTTTATTCATTATAAAAAATTATAAGGTAGAAATACCAAAGGGTTGTATGTAAAAGTGAATATTAATGAGCAAACAATGACCATTTACCCGCTATATTGTTGTATGTCATGGTAATGCTGATTATTTTGAATGGGAAAATGTGTATCTGATATAGTTATGATTAATGGAATGTAATTTATGATTATTAAAAGTTTCATGTTCAGAACTTTAGCATTTGAATTCATTTTACTTAGTTTAATTGCATTTGGAGAAGATTTGGTGTCATTTCCCTAAGGGTCGAATTAGTGATTTTGTAGATGTTTAGGAGAGGGTCATAACAGCCTTTATAAACTGAATAATGAATCATATGAGACCTTAAAAATTTCCCTTAAACATACTCTACCTCGGTTCATAAATTTGAGTGGGTTTGGGAGCATTTGAAAGCCATTTCCAGAATTTACCCAAGGAGAATTGGAACCCCAATTTGCAAGTGAAAACTCCCACCTTGGCCAGAATATTAAACCAGCTTGTAGAAGTTTTTGGAGGGTCGTAAATCATCCCTGAACATCATATTAAAGTCTTATTATCATTCATATACATTCTCAGAATATTTGGGAGCATTTGGTCCAATTTGGAGACCTAGACATCACATCTTGGCATATTTGTCATAAACAAAACTGCTTTTTTTCTTCGTATTTTCAACATATCTCTCTGTGGATTTACTCAAATTTTGGGTGGGAGAAATTATCATATATAGAATTAAAATATGCATCCAAGGACTAGCCACATTGCATAATTTTGATGGATCTCACCCCATGAAAAATGAAAAGTACATAAAAAAAACGTATTTGATGGACCCCACCCAATGAAAAACTGAAAACACATAAAAAAGCGTGTTACTTAAGTAACACATTTTTAATGTATTTCTCACTTTTCATGGGGTGGGGTCCATAAAAAGTATGTAGTGTGGGTACTTTTTGGATGAGGAATTTGATTCCTCATCCAATGAGTGATATCGCTTGAAATTTGAGTATAACCACAAGGAGATGCCAATGTATTTTTTTCTCTCTTCATCCAAAATTCATAAATTTTATTTTATTATTTTAACTATTATTTTATTATTTTCCTTAGGAGGCCAATTTTAGACCCCAAAGTTTCTTTAATGTTATCTTTCAAAAATGACAAATTCAAATCATGGAGATCAATGCAAAACATAATGGTGTCTTGCTTTCTGTTCACGGGGACGAGGTTGGGTATCCATGTAGTATACATAATCAAGTAAATGAGTCCAAATTTGTGCTACTTTTCAATATTGACTTTTACAAATGGAAATTTTGATAGTTGCACGTGTCTCTAATTTTGGCACAGTGACTCAACATCTATCCATGTATGGATATGGTGTTCAATGATGGTAGGGTCAAGGTTGGGCGTTTTTACATATGACTAAGTGAACATGTCACAAAACTCTTGAAATAGTTATTTATAGGAAGAAAAATCTTTAGGAGTGAAAGAGGCACCTAAAGTGATTCTCTCAGTGACACTTGGCTTACCCAAAATATCCACTTGAATGGTGGGAGAGATGTTTTCCATATTTCTTGCATCAAATGCATCGGTGGATAGGATTAATTTTTTTAACCAATTAATGTTTTTTGTGAGTGATAAAGTATTTCAACTCGATAGAGAATTGGTTTGAATATAGGGATAGAAGTATAGGTTCCTCATGATTGAAATACACACAATGGTGCATATAATACCAAGAAAATTATAGTTTTGTAAGAACTTCAAGTATTTCCTTGTTCATGTGAAAGGATTGACTATAGAGGTCCGAGGGGATTACATTTTCTGATACAATGGTAATATCATAGGATGGTGTAGAAGGTTTTTCAGAAGACAAGATGAAGAAAACGGTATTCGTCTTGCTTGAAGAAGTCACTCTGGGATGAAATTATTCAGTGGTGTGACTTTGGATTATATAGAAAGTCATCACAATCTAACTAGCACAAATTGATACTCACATAAATCTAGGAAATGGTACAAATAGTGACCACGAAGTCATCATATTGTACAAAGATTATTTGTGCATACTGACTTGTTGCGTGTTTTGGGGGTGTCAAGGAGATGGATCACTGGAATGTTATCATCAGTTTCATCATCTAACATATGTATATGAGTGCATAAGATGATAATATTTTATATTTTTAGGTATCATGACCCAAAACATCACACAAAATGCAATGTAGAGGTGCTCAGGTTGTGGCAGTAGGAGGAGGGTTCACAACTTTGTTCAAATTTGTTATCATCTACACATTCATTTATTTTCCCTAGCATTGTTCTTGTGAAAGTGGGGTGGAAAGTGGTGTTTCCTTGGGGACTCGAGGATGGAGATGATTGGCAGTACTGATTGGATACACAAGTGTTAATACAACCTATGAAGTGGGAGGTGCATTTGTAGGGGTAAGGTACCAAATAAGGATACCTAATGTCAAACCTGATGTGTTGAGTGTTTCCATCACAAGTGTGCTCATGACTCTAGAAGTTGTAAAAAAAAGGAATTGTTGAATAGGTGCGGGTATCTTGATGTCGTAATATGTCAACTAGTCCAGTTTTACAATATTCCCTTCATGGGGTCACATAATAAAACTAAAATGGATAAGGTGATTTATTTCATAGCGTACATGTAGCTACACCCAAGTAGGATGTTGTAATATATCTAGGATTTGGCAACCTCAATATCGTTTAACACTATTTTTTTATCTTACTCTATATGTACATTCTCGAGAAGGCCTTGAGGTTGAGAAGTGCGGCCATCATGAGTGTGTAACATAATGAGGGATGATGCTAATTGGGGGGATATGAGCCTATTTTATACATGATTTGACATGATTGAATTCAAGGTTCCTTCGTTGACAATACACCAATGAATCATAAATTTTTGAATAGTAACGAAGATTTGAAAGGGTCAATTTCACCTAAATATAAAAGTAAAGCTTTACAATGCACAAGACGGTTTTGAAGAACTTCCAATGTAGACATGGTGGTGGGAGAATGTGCCAAGTCGTCCACAATATTATAGTTGGGAGAGGCCCAAGCATTGGGATAATTTGCGATGCAATGCAAAGGAAAATTTGGGACTTTGGGAATCTCATCAGTAGGAGGTCAACATAGGTGCAAGAAGGTTTCATCGACTGGGGTGGAGTCTTTCCCCTTATGAATAGTTTATATTTTATTATCTGATTCATATTGGTTACGTTGTGTCTTAATTTTTATGTCAAAAGAAAACATAGGGAGGCACTCGACTCTAAAGTCATGAGATTGATTCAATGAAGCAAGTGGGGGTGGATAAGGTGCCAAAGTTTTCCCTATGACTACCCCTTATGGAGGGAAGCTATTTTTTACGACCATTGGTTTCATTTGGGTGGGATGAGGAAGATGTAGAGTTACTTTCCCTTGTGGGGTAGCAGGTTCTTATTGTTGGTTAGCCTCGTTCCAGAGCTAGAAAGCCTTATACAAATGCATAAAATGATGGGTGCAGTTCCCATAGACACAATAGAAGGAACATAGATGATTAGTCTGTAACTGAGAATTTCGTTTCCTACTTCACTGGTTTGTTGGGGTCTTAATCTATGGGGTTTGCTTCAATGTTATCATGTTTGGTTAGGGGGTTGACCCACACCCCCTTGTATTGGTTATTCCATTTGTTATTTGCCTTATTATTTTTCTTTGGTTATGCTTGTTTATTATTGGGAATATGTTGGGCATGCATATTTTCTAGGTCATATACTTTCACGTGAAGAAAAGGGGGAACAATGAGGTGTAGTTGTATTGTAGTAGTTGGAGGAGGTCCAGGAAAATGGTAGTATAGGATAATAGTCGTAGGAGCCACAAATCTATTAGAATAACTACCACACTTTATGCCACTACAGAAGGGCCCATAGACATGGGGAGCTAAGAAAAGAAATAATTAATAGGTACTTTATCCTATATGCATTGAATCACATGTTGAATCAAGGTTGTATACAGGCAGGGGAAGAGGGCCTTCACGAGGATGTACAATGATAGGGATATTACCATATGCATAACCACTCACCCATAGAGGGTAAGGTGCATATGGATCTAGTAGAGATAGAACAACTCTGATGACATTATACAAGTATCTAGAGTGTGCATAAATCAAGTCGTACTATTGAGCCTTGAGGATATGGTGTTCCTTAGTTTATGGGAATTCAGAGGCCATGTCCTTGGAAATGGTGGGGAGGAGGTATTTTAGAAACCAATCTAAAAATATATTATCATTAAGCTTGATATTGTGTATACTTTTTTTTCAACACCACTCATGGATGTGATATGTGATGTGTGTGGATGAATTTTGGTGGCAGGATAAAAGGATCTCTATGCCCTCATTATAATGGATGGGGAACTGAAATAAATCTAGAAAATTGGATCCTGACGACACAAAGTTGGGGTGTGTCCCATGAGGTTGGTCAATATATTACTTAGTGGAAATTCCAACCCAAGGTTTTCTAAGAAAGACATAGCTTGATGGAATCATCTATGATGTTGTTATAGGGTCAACATAGGTGAAATGACATGATGTAGGTTTTGTGGTATTTTGTTGAAAAAAGTTTCCATTGATGTCAAAAAGGGTGTCATTATGTCAAAAGGGTAAAGAGATATATGGTGATTCCATTCGTGTCAAGATGATAATGATCATGTGGTTGTAGTAGAGATATATTTTTAGGTAATGTTTAATGAATCCTTGAAGACCCTAGAGAACACCCTAATAATCCTAAGTAATCCCTTGAAGAAGAATCCTTGTCACAAGTGTAAATAACTCCAAAGTGGTCCCATTATGGTTTAGTGGTTACACATGGGCCTCACGAGAAGGCAATTTAAGTTGTACACAAGTGGAAAAAAAGACCCTAAAGAAGACACTAATTATCATGATGATGTGGAGTGTAAAGGAATCCCTAAAGTGTCACAAAGAAGTGTGAATAATTTCCTAAAAAAATTATGTTGGGTCACATGACCATGATGATAGGTCACATGACCATGATTATAGGTCACATGACTATGATGAGAAAAAGTGTAAGGAAGTCCCTAAATAGTGGTTTTGGCTCCATATCACCATGTGAACAAATTCCTAAAATAGTGGTTTTGGCTCCATATCACCATGTGGTTATGGTCATATAAACCATCTTGGAGAAGGCCCTAGAGAGACACTAAGGTTGGAGAAAAAAATATTCAGATGAAGTGTGAAATATCTCCCAAAATCATGATGACGGATCCACATAAACCCCAATGTAGTGCTTTTGGGTCCACATGACCAAAAGGATTGGTCAATATGACCATGATACGTAGCCCCCGAAGTAATAAGGATTGGTACACAATACCATGATGGTGTAAAATATGAAGAAACCACCAAAGTAATGGTGTTTGGTCCACTTTCTCATGAGTTTGAGGTTACATGAACCATTGTGGAGAATATAAAGAATTGCCAAAGTTGGTATGAAGCAAGTTGGTGTGAAGAATGAAGTATCGCAAAAATAATGATATTTGTTCCACAAGACCTCAAGAGTTGTGGTACTTTGGCCTATTGGACCACATGAAGTGGAAAGGATCCCCACAATAAATGATGATGTATCCACCAAGTATGATGATATGGATAAAACCCAAATCCCTTTATGAAGATATGAAGAGATCAACAAGGAAAGTTAAAGACCCATGATGAATGCTTGAAATCAGGTATTGACCCATTGAAGTATGCCCTAAAATATGGAGACACACAAATTAAGGATAAGTTCAAGGAGACCCTAAAATAAGATACAAGCATCTCAGAAGGTACAAATAGAACATCAAAACATTTCATTTTATTATCCATCAAGTCTCTATTTTCTAATGTGCAACTCTTGAAGGAAAGTGTGAACTTTAGTGGAGGAGCTAGTATGAAAGTTTGGGGTATCATCTTTTGCTTTTGGTGAAGATTGATAAAATTGGCATCACTTTCTCATGCGATATCATAATCAAAAAATTATTGTCTTGCTGAAAATCTTATTTGAAGGGATATGTGATCAAATGATCTAGAGATTGGTTTGGTGAGGGTTTATTTATTGTTTGTTAATATTTACAAAAAGGTATGGATCTTGTTTTTGGGTCTCTCTTGTGATGGTCATGTCTTTCATGGACTAGGGTCGATATTGTTGTCTTGAAAAGGTATGAAGTTTGTACATGCTATAGTGCTTATATCTTGCAATAATTCATGGTGGTATTGGAATATGTCTTGGTATTTACTGTCACATATTTTATGATGATTTTGGTCTAGATCTTGGTGATTTGTTGGCATAAATAATCATGATTATATAGGCATATTGTATGGTTATATTGGCATAAATATTGATGATTATTTGGGCATATTGTATGATAATATTGATGTACATCTAGATCATTATTTGGGTATATTGTATCATGGCTTTGACATAGATTATAGTGGGTATGTTGGCTTATTCCATGGTTATATTTTGGCATATGGATCATCCCTTGGAATTTTCAATGTTTTGAAAATGTCTATGATGTAAAAATTGAGGATGCAAATGAAATCGATGGATGATTATTTCTTGGTATAAATTTGAGTCATGAAAAAGTTGATATAGTGTGACATAAATTGAGATAATATGATAGTGGTTGTGGAATTGGGATATAGATATAGTGATTGTGACAAGGATAGTGATATAGGTATAGAGATAGAGATATAGGTATTGGTTTATAGAGATAGAGATACAATTTGTAGAGACAATGTTTGGGGAATTGTGATAGAGATAGTGATTATGATAGGTTGAAAGAGGAAGTCATACAATGATACAGGTTGACATATACAGTGATATAGGTATAAGATGACTAAGGAATTGATATAGGTACAAATTGACAGAGATAGTGATACAAATACATGTTGATAATGACAATGACAGAGATAGTGATAGATTGATTCTCTTATTCATATCAAGGTCGTAGGATGGGGCAAGGACAGGGAGTTAGAGCTTCCTTCCAATGGAGCTAGAGAACCAAGGTAGCAGGACAAGTCAAGGAAAATAGATTGAAGTATCCTTAAGGATAGTGCCTATAATATCAAGGGGTTGGAGCCTTCTTCCAGTTGGTTCTCGTAAATTAAGGAGTTGGATCTTCCTTCATATTGGAGATTGTAAATCAGGGGGTTGGAGACTCCTTCTAGTCAATGTTGGTAAATCAAGGAGTTAGATATTCCTTCAGGTTGGTGCTTGTAAATTAGGGGGTTGGTTCCTCCTTCTAGTTGGTGATGGAGAATATAGGAATTTGGCACTTCATATGAATGTACATGTAATATTCACATGATATTAAAAAACATTTTTTGGTTTCCTCGTTAAATATCTTGTGCATTGTGTATTGTTTATGTGATGATGAATGACATTGTTGATGTTTAATTTTTACTTGACATAATTAATGTTTGATATGGTAAAAAGTTCTCAATACTGATTGACCCCCTCTCTCATTATTTCCAATAATTGGTATTAGAGTCGGTTCCTTCAAGACAATCTAATAGTTGGAAGGAATATCTCTAGAGAAAATTATTGAACATTAAAGTATTCATTTTGGAAATGAGGCTCCTTTGTTATATGGGTCAAATTTGGTTATTGGATTATAAGGATGAGAATATGTTTAGAGGTAGAAGATTTTGATTTTTGAAAATCTATTGTAAATGGTTACATTGCTCCAAAAAGAAGGATCTAAGAAATAATAATGCAATGGAAATGAATATCATCTTACATGGACTGTATGATCATGTGAAAGAAAAATTTGGGAATTGTTCATCACCTAAACAAATCTGGGACAAGCTATGAAACCTATACACAAAGGGATCTCTCGATTAAGAACATGAAGGTAATCAAAAGGAAAGGTCAGATACATAAAATAAATAACATCTAGAAGCATATAATAAAGTTTCTAAAATCAATGCTTCTAAATATAGAGAAGATTTAGAAATTGAAAGGGTTGTAGATATCTAATTAGAACTTATTAGTTCCCTATAGGAGTTGGAAAAAGAAAGAAAGAAGAACAAGATGTTAATGGATTAACTACAAAAGTATTAAGAAGAGAATAAAATGCTAGTTGAAGAGGCTAAGAATACTGAAGAAACATTAGCAACTCAACCTAAAGAGAAGGAGGAAGCATGTAAAGAAAAGAAAAATATCTTTTAAGAACAAGAAGCTGAAATTGGATCCTTAAAGAAAGAAATGAAGAACCTAATTTTGGAAAACATGGAAATTGAAGAGGTCAGAAAAGAGAATCAATTACTAAAAAGTCAGTTGTAGAAATATCATGAGGATGATCAGAATTCAAAAGGACAGATGGAAGTCAGCATTGAAGAAGTTGAAAAGACCATTGTTCATCTAATAAGTCAAATATAAGAGGATAAAAAAACTGAATAATACCTAACAAGTCAACATCAAGAGAAGAAAGAGATTTTTCTAAGGAAATAAATTTAGATCTTTTCACTAAAAGAAGATTTGGACAAGAAAGTTTCCCAGTTGAAGACAAACTCAAGGATTGAAAAGAGAATTGAATAAAGTAAAATATCCAAGATACCAAACAAGGAAAGTGAATAAAAGGATAAAATGTATGTAGATATTCTCAGGATGTCCCATCAAGGAAAATACTACAAAGGAAGAAGTCAAGGTCAGCAAGGTTCAAAGAAGAATTGCTACAAAGATGTTACATCACAAAGAATACATTTTTATCCTAGGTACCAAAGTTTCTTTTCTGGTTATTGTTTTTCATGTAAAACTTTTGGACATAGGGATAGAGATTGCAAAGCTTATGGATGGGATGCTCAAGCAATAAATTTAGGTGTCCACATGAACTACAATGTTGAATGTTACAATTGCCTCAATTTTGGACACATGGAAAGAGATTGTAGAAATTTGATGAAGTACAATGTTAAATGCTACAAATTCCACAAATATGTACACATAGCTCATGAATGCAGAAGCATGATGAAATATTCCATAAAAGAGAGTACTGATATCAGATATAATAAAGTTTGGAATAAGAACCTAGAAGGATAGGATGCAGAAGCTTGTGGATTGGTCCTCTATACAAATGATGAAAGTTCACATCTCAAGATGGGAAACCAAATCAATTGTCTTATCTTAAATATGGGAAACATATTGAATGAAAGTAGAACATGTCCTGGGATTGAAGACATAAAGGAATTGGTATTACATGTTGAAGATGAGAGGAAAAAATAGGTCAATAGAGAAATATCAAAGGAAATACCTACAAAAATTTATGAGTCAAGTAATTTAATATCCCCAAATCATATATAAGGATATACAAACTATAATATGAGGAATCAATCAGAAAGACTCAAAACTAGGTTCTACCAAGAGACTGGGGTTGACTAGTTTTGCTACAAATAGTGTTGGGATCTTATTTAGTTCATAACGGCTCAAGGATTGGATATGAAAGTTTTCATCACGGGTATGAAAATATATCATAGTTGCATCAGATCATAATATGGAACAAATTGGATATTTGGCACACTAACTCGGACCAACTTAGCACACAATGAACTAGGTGACTTAAACTAGCTTTTTTATCAGAAACTGGAGTGAATTTTCAGCTGTGAGAGGTTGAGAGACATGAAATACCAGTTAATTGACTCTTTAGGTTTGAGAAGTTTTTGAGAATATTTAATAGGAAAACTAGTAAGAAAGATTTTTAGGACGGTTCAACTAGTCCGACGTCAACATGACGCAAATAGTGCCAAGATGATTCAAATTATGAAACTCAGGGATGGAATGTGTTAATTATATTTTTAATGAGTACTATCAAGTGGAAGAATCAAATTTGGATTTTTATTTATGTTTTTATGACTTTAACATTGAAATCAACTCAATTTTCATAGCAATATTGACTAGGTGCGCATAAGAGGACATGAAAACATATTTTATTCATTACAGAAAGTAAATAAAATATCAGATGTATGATATGACATCAATGGAATCCTTTAGAGGCTGAATTACAATATAAATTTATGATATATAATAATATAAGAATCCTCCTTGAGAAAGGATTGAGAATCATGGAGAATTGGACTGGAAGTCTTCTTCAATCACTGCAACTGGTTGGAAATTCATTGGATATGGTCATAGGACCTGAAATAAACTCAATTATGAATACTCGATGTCCTCATCCTCATAGTAGAATCATGGGGCACATATACCAACTTGGATTAAGGGCACATCACCCATGTCTAGAATAGCATAATGCTCTAAGATCAATACACAAACTGACAAAAGATGTGATAGTGATGTGCTATGCTTATTTTACATACCTCTTTGGATTCAAGGTAGAATTTAATATTCATGTGGCTAAATTTCCTCAACCAATCCTCCCTCATGAGTGGATAGAAACTGGCCTTGATTTCCAATATTTTTTGTTCTTTCTGACTCTACTACTTTATCCTTCTTTATTGTTTAATCCTTCTTTTTTGCTTTGTTCTATTTTTCTGCTTTTGACCTGCTTTATCCTGCTTTCCCTTCTTTATCTTTATTTTCTGCTTTATCTTGTTTTTCTTCTTTATCTTATTTTTCAACTTTATACAAATTTCCTTATTTCCTACTTTCTGTCATCTTTCCTTGTTTTATTATGTTTCCTTTTCTTTTCTGCTTTGGACGTTTTCTTCTGTCTTTCCTTCTTTTGTAACATAATATATTTTATCATTTATTTATTATTTTTAAAGATTCCTTTGTTCAAACCTTATCTCCAAATGCACACAACTTAGTCCATTATCCTTATTATTTTAATAAAGATAAAATTTATTCATGGAAAATAATTTATCAAATAGTGCATCTTCAACTTTTGGATATAATAATTGCTACTATTAATTAATTGCCTTATTTCAAAGTCTAATCCCAAGGAATTAATGGAATTTATTCTTAAAACCATAGGGACTAATTGGATAATGGAATTATCCATATGTCACCAAAATGGGGAGATGAACGTCCTCCCCTCCTGAAACTTGCTTGTCCTCAAGTATGGGAAAATATGAAAGTTGAAACATTTGGACTCTTTTCCACCAACCTATTCAAGATGCTACATACACAATTTTAATTCATCTCCTTAATAAATGAATCCTTTGGAAATATTTCATTTTTCATCCTTCACCATAAACTCATGAATGACCTTTCTTTTGAAATGATCCATGGCTAGTTGTGTTGCAAGGTTTGGATTGAACTTGGAACAAAGCATGAAGAATGGCCAACCTCTTCTTGAAGAACTTATAATGGGGATAATCATGCCTTTCATAATGATATTGCTTTACAAAAGGGCTTCTACAATGATATTTCCTTAAAAATAACTATCATGCACCAAAATATTAGTGAAAATCATGAAATCAAGACTTTGGCAATTGTGCTTTACCTATTTTTTCTCTTGAAGTGATAGAGAGTGTTTTTGTTGTAATTGTAACTTTGAAAGATATTCTAATGTATATTCATATTGTATATTGTTATACCCCCATCGTAGATGTGCATTCCTCCTTTGGGGATGTCATCATTGTGTATGGTCACTAAGGTAAACCCTCTGTTGTAAGTTAGGGAAATAGTCCCCAGGTTAAATAAAGAAAAATATATTTATGTGTATTCTTAGGTAGGTCAGCCCCAAAGGTAACCTGGCTGACCTAGTGGTTGAGTTAACAACTCAATGAAAGAATATAAATAGGAAGGCACCCTCCTAATTTATCACACAATTTGTTGGCAGGGGTTTTGGGGTAAGTGATTTGAGCAGCACCACGGAGGCTACGCAAACTCACATGACACCGCACAAGGCAAAGATAGCGCAATGGACGGAAAACAAAAAATTTTTGAATATTTTATGCATCTTTTTGTATTAGTTGACCACATTTTGTGGATATAGGTCATTAGTGGTTAAATCAGTTAGGATTTATTTAGAAGTGGACCATTAATGTAAAGGCGCAATCCTATATATATAATTAGAATTGCAAATGAGAAGGGGAGAGAAGTAATAGCAGAGAGCAAGCAAGAGATTGAATCTTTTTTTATCTGTATGCGACCTTGTGGGTTGATATTTCTCTCGCTGTAGAAGAAGACAGCTGTTTTTTTGGATCTGTTCCGCAGAAAGTAATATGATACGACGGATGTTAAGCTGAACCACTGTTGTATTTTTTTTCTTTCTACTTTTATGTGCTGCGATGTCAATGATGAATTTTTGATGATTCTATTTTATGAATGAATAATTTGATACTGCTGTGATGAATAATTGAATGATGTAATCTGTTAGATTCGTGGTTGAAGTGATAGATCTGTTATGAATGATGCAATGAATGATTCTGTTAGATTTGATAACTAAGTTGATGAACTGATGCTGCCATAAATCCTCCTCCTTACTTTGGAAACTTGGTTCCGACAACTCTCCCTTGAACATCTCGAGTGAGACTTCATCTACTCCGTGGGTGTTTTTGGGTAGGGTAAAACATATCTGGGCTGGTGCTCAGGGAGATCACACAGGTTGAGTGTTGACAGAGAAGGAACCCATGTCGACAGGGCTTTGTTGGGTGGGTTGTGCCAACAAATGGTTCCATTATTGGGACCTCATTATGCCTGAGAGGAGGATATGGTGTGGCATCTGACAAAACTTGAGATTGAATATTGGTTCGACCTAAAACTGCGAGAATTTGCTGAAGCTGAGAATAAGAACCTGAAGTTGACGACAAACGGATGGTTGGAAAGGTACATAAACGATGGTCCTCACGAATGGTTTTTATGTGAGTTTCCCATCATATTATATGAGTGACTAGCGTGATTCACCTACAAGAAGTGAAACTTCTAGGGAGGAGAGCCGACGTCCTAGACCCCCGAGCTAATTCATGAACTACAAGATACTGACAAAAAGGCGTCATAGGCTGTCAAAGTTTGGTTGGATAGTATTCTAGAAGGATACATCATTGAGTTCACTGTTGATACCAACAAGTATTCCAACTAAGTAGAACATGAATTCTTCAACTGACCACGAGGTAGGTTCTTACTATCTCTGCAATTGTCAATTAAGATGCTTGTTTGTGAAAACGGCATACTAAAAATGCACTTCAATAGTAAATATCTGGTGTGCAGAGGTTGTGAACACCACGATAGAAGGGGGGTGACGAATGGAAAGATAAGTAGTAGATGGGTGTGATTTTCGCTGAGACTGTGATGGAAGCTAAGGAAGAGAGTGGTTGTACAAGGGGAGGATCAAGGTTCTGAGTGGAGAAGAGGCAGAGGATAGGGGAAGGTCCTGCTACAATCGGAATGCAATACCACAAAGGACAACCACAAGGGATGACGCAACCCTACAGTGACGAAGAGGACAAGAAAACCCAGTCTACACCCAAGGTGACAACAAGGTCAAACCCCGATAGCAACATGTCCACACCTCCACGCACTACTCCAAGCTCAAGAAGATATATGCAATCAATGTCGATGTGTCCGACGTGGCAAGCAACATCCATTAGTAAAGCAGCATCTGTAGGAAGAAGTCCTAGGATGGCAGGAGATGATATGAAGCTATCTATGTTCCATGAAAACAACACTGATGACCTAGAGAAATATTGGTTCTTATGTGAGGCGGTCTAGACTGCCTGACAAACTACAGATGACAATGTAAAGAAAGGCCAATTAGCGACTACCCTTCGGGGTTGTGTGCTTGATTGGTATATGAGATTCATTCAGGCTCCACAAGGGAACACTGCAAAGACTTTGGATGAGATTTGGAAGGGATTGCTTGAATAATTCAAGAAACCAAAATAAGAAGCGCAGTTTATTACGAAGCTGAAGGAAATTAAACAATTCCCTAATAAGACAATTTGGGACTTTGAATAGAGGTTTAAGACACTGATGTCATGGGTCAGCTTTGATATGAGTGATTTCCAACACAAAGAATGGTTCATTGTGGCATTGGTTCCTCATATCCAAGATCCATTGATGCAGCAAAAGATTGCAACACAATGAGAGGATCTGGAAATTGTAATGAAGCTAGAAGCTTCACCTATCGGAGAAACTATTGTTGACATGAACCAAATCTAGGCGCAGCTAGTGAGCCTGACGCTTCAGTTGCAGGACATTAAGAAGGTGAAAGAGGAACATGATGACCTATGGTGCACTCAGTGTCATGTGGGTAGACACACCAAAGATACATGTCCTACACTATGAAACTATCTATCTCTAGGGAGCATCGGACCCGCTGAGTTGTAGTGGCATGTCATGGTGTCGTATATATCAAGTATATGGACATCGACATGAATATTGTACCTACATGTAGAAAATGGTTACAAAACTAGCAAGCTTATATTGCACCTTCTGTCACTTAATTGGGAACAAGGATAAGGACTGTCAAGCTTATGATATGTTTCAAGAGCGGACATATGACTCATATTTCGTGAAAAGTGAAGATCCTTACATGGTGCAGCAGCCACAGCCGTAGGTGCAACCACCACCTCAAGTTCAGTATACGTCGCCACCACAGATATAGTTTACTCCACCACATCTGCACCTCATATCACAACCATAGTTTGCACCGTGACCACAGATGTCAATGACTCCCCCATGGCCGCAGTATGTCCAAGCAGCACACTATGTTCAGCAGCAGCTGAATCCCCCACAGAAACAGGTGGCCCAACCCTAGTATCAGCAGCAAGTGGCCAAACCCCAATATTAGCAGCAAGTAGCTCAACCATAGTACCAGTAGCAAGGAGGATTATGTGGAGGATTCAAGGGAAGAGGAGGTTTCGACCGAGGAGGAAGGGGTCATGCATCAATCCATTGTTACAATTGTGGGACATTTTGGCACTGTAGAAGGGATTTTCCTCATCTGCAGTGTGTATACTATGTGGTAAGAGATCATACTATTGAAAATTCCCCTCAGCTAATTATGAAATGGCAGGCCAGAAATGTTCCGTCGTTGCATAATTAGAACCAGTTCCAAGCCCAGAATCAGATACAGAACTACAACAACTACAGAATCAAGTTCATCCCCAAATTCTAGTACAAACTCAAAATGTAAATCAGCCTATGAATCCATTGGTGAACTAGAATACGCCTTTGAACCATCCTCCATCACAAAACCAAAATCAAGGGTCAATAGTTGCGATAATTTTAGCAAAACCACGAACACAGGACGTTGATGTTGGGATTGTCACTTGAGGAGGCATGATGACTGGAGATGATGGACCACATCCACAATTTCAAATGGATGGAAAGAAGAAATTACAATTCGATATCATGACTGAGCCTAGATACCTTTTTTGTGGCTCACGAGGCGATTGGAAGAAATCCTGGTAGGACACCTATTGTTGGCATGCCTTCTACCTTTGATTCTTCATTAGAAGTTGTACCATTGCAGTAGCATGGTACTTTACTATAGTTATTTGAGATCTATTTATCCCTGGCAAGAGATCCTGATGCTCTGGTTGAGATCGAGAAGTTGTTGCACCATCCGGATAGAGAGCTGCAGGACTCTACGGCGAATTCTTTACAAAAGAAAAATACAGGCAATTAAATGAGAATGAACATCTAGATTGGGGACTATGAAGTAGAATCAGTTATTTTGGATCTTGGATTAGATGTAAATATCTTGACAAAACAAACATGGTAGAATATGGGGGATCCAACACTTGGTTGGTCCCCAATGCAGCTGAGATTTTCTAATCAAGCCAAAGTCGAACCAATCGGTCATGTGTCGAATCTGTTCATAGATGTCGAAGGTATGAGGACTCATGCTGATTTTGATGTAATCGAATTCGTTGATGGAGGAGGCTCCTATCCATGCTGCTAGGGATTGGATTGGCCAATGAAAACATGGTCATGATCAATTTTAAGACATAATTGATTACATTTGAGAACCAAGATATCCAAGTCATCACACCTATGGATCCTAATGAAGGAAGGCAATATATTGAACCTGTCAAAGATGAAGTTGTTATAGGATGGGATCACGTTTACAATATTTTTGAATATTACATCCATCCTACTGCTGACAGAGAGTTGGGTTGGTGCAGCACTAGCTTTTCGTCCTCTGATTCTAATGATGCACTATAAAATTGGCAAAACTGGATGCATGAAGTATCGCTCAAAAAATGTGAGCTGATAATGCAGTCACTACACCATGTCATGACTAAGATCATTGAGTTGCATATATATGAAGGACTATCGAAACTATCTGGGTTCATCGAGGAGTTTGAAGTGAAGTTATCTGAGCCTCAGTGCTTGTTGGAATTAGGAGAAGCATTGAAGGCTACTCCAGCACGCTGGTGGGAATTTCATAAGGAGACCATTCATGAATGGGCACAGTGTCGACGGTTGATGACCATGCACTTCGGAGATATGGAGGTACATCAAACTAGGAGATATGATGGACAAAATAACCCTTGTATTCATCTGAGGGAATGCAAGACTCTGTGGGCATCACGACCCAAGGATGAATGGGTCCATTATTTTATTCACACAATGGATGAAATGCCAAGATATTGGTACATATAAACAAAACTGCACAGAGAAATCACTACTTGGGAGGAGCTGACCGTTAGGTTTTCACATACCTTTGACTTCGTAGATGCTAATGCAAAGGTTAACAATGCACTATAGATCATTCAGGATGTAGTCTTGAAAGTTGTCTTGGTCACATATCTTGTAGACCCACATGCGCATTGCCACATGCAATCGATGATGGAATGCTACAACATCTCTGGAAAGCCATAGGATGATGATGAGTTGTGCAATATTAATATTCTAGGGAGTGGAGGAATTCAAGATGTCACAACACTAGATGTGTTGATCGATCCCATGACTCAACCGCTAAATATTAAGTTAACATTGAGACGGAAGAGAATCTAAAATTTACAAATATTGGGGACTACTAGGACAAGGAGACCATGGCAAAGATCATAGATCTGTTGAATGAGTTTCAAGATCTTTTCCCAACCAAATTCTCATAAATGAAGGGGATATTGGATAACCTAGGGGAAATGAAAATCGTATTAAAACTAGTGCAATAGAGGCCATATCGCTTGAATCAATGATATAAGGAATGGGTCAAGGATGAACTTAACCGGATGCTCGATGGATGGATTATTGAGCCTGTTGAAGAATCATAATGGATAATCCCTATGGTGGTCTAAGACAAGAAGATTAGGGAAGTTCAAATCTGTGTCGATCTAAGAAAACTGAATAATGCTTGCATGCATGATCCCTTTTTGACATCGTTCACTGATGAGGTTCTTGAAGGAGTAGGTGGTCAAGAAATGTACTCTTTTACAGATGGATTTTCTGGTTATCACCAGATAAGAATTGCAAATGAAGATCGCCATAAAACCATAGTTGTCACTGAATGGGGTTGTTTTCAATACATAGTGATGTCCTTTGGGTTGAAAAATGCACTTGTGATATTCTCTTGGGTTGTTGTCGCTGCATTCAAATATTTTCATCAAAAATTCTTGCAATTTTGTATGGATGATTAGACATTCTACAGGTTGATTAAGGATTACTTGGAAAATCTACGCTTGATGTTGGAAAGGTGTCGACAGCATCAAATCTCCTTAAATTCAAAGAGGTGCATATTTTGTGCACCATTTGGGATGCTATTGGGTCATATCATTTGTAAACAGGGGTTTTTGGTTGATCCAGTGAATATTGCGCTCATCCTAAGTCTGCCACCACCTACAAATATGAATATGCTTCGCGTGACATTGGAACACACTGGGTACTATCGCAAGTTCATCCGCGGTTATGTTGCGATTACTACCCCTATGGAGAAACTGTTAAAGAAAGATGTTGCATTCATATGGAGCCAGGAGTGTCAAAAATGCTTCGACACATTGAAGGCCAAGATGGCTTCAGCACCCATACTTGTGTTCCCCAATTGGAACAAGGAGTTTCATGTCCATGTCGATGCCTCATCCATTGCGCTGGGAGTGGTACTTGTGCAACCAAGAGAAGGAGATCTGGATCACCCGATTGCCTTTGCTAGCAGGAAGTTATCCTTTGCTGAGGAGAATTACACAACCATGGAAAGAGAGGGGTTGGTGATAGTATATGCACTGTAGAAGTTCAGGCATTATCTCTTGGGTGGTCACTTCAGAATGTTCACTGACCATTCGGCTTTCAAATATCTGGTTAATAATCCTGTGTTGGGGGGGAAGATATGTCGCTAGCTACTTCTCTTTCAGGAGTTTGATTTCAAAATAATCGTGAAGCTAGGTCGCCTGAATGATGGTCCTGATTATCTATCCTGCATTGAAACAGGTGAATATCCCACCAATATTGATGATGGATTATCGGATGCACAACTATTTCGAGTTGATATCGTAGAAGACCATTATTCTCCGATAATTCAGTTCTTGGCAACTAGAGTTGCACTAGAGGAAATTTCAACCTGTGAGAAGAAGCAGTTTGTAGTGAAGGCTTCGGATTTCTAGTTGATCAATGGGCACTTATACAAACTTGGACCAGATGAAATCCTACGACGGTGTGTTCTACCTCATGAACAAGGGAAAATTCTGGCAAAAGCACAAGCAGGTGTTGTAGGTGGACATTATGGAGGATGGGATACTACACGTAAGGTATTGCGCACTGGGATATGGTGGATTACTTTGCATAATGATGCTACAAACTATGTGCAGAGCTGCGATATCTGTCAATGCGTCGAGAAACCATTGCAGCGAGATGAGATGTCACTTGTATCGTAGGTAACTTTGCAACCTTTCAACAAATGGGTGGTGGACTTTGTGGGTCCAATCAATCCGCTAGGAAAGTGAATTGGTGCGCGATACATCATCACAACAATTAACTATCTGACAAGGTGGGAGGAGGCCACACCAGTCGTGGATTGCACCATTGTGACTGCAACAAATTTCATATTTGAGAGCACTGTGACATGGTTTGGATGCCCTAGGATATTGTTGAGCGACCAGGGTAGTCACTTTATCAACCACACAGTAAAAGAACTAATGGAGGAATTGTAGGTGCAGCATAAGAAAAGTACCCCATATCATCCACATGCAAAAAGAACTGTAGAAGCCTTCAACAAAATATTGGAAACTGCACTGACAAAGGTATGTAATGCTAATCATGATGACTAGGCTTTAAAGATTCCTATAGTTCTATGGGCATATCACACCACTTATAAGAGGCTGACAGGGTAGACGTCGTTCAAACTGGTATCTGGGAAAGAGGAAGTCATGCCTATGGAGTACATTGTTCCTAGTCTACACAACACATTAGCAACTAGCATGGCAGATGCAACAGCACTTGAGGAGCGAGCAACATAGCTATTCTAACTGGAGGAGGACCGCTTCATCGCAAGCTTCCAAAAGCGTGTCGAGAAGGATCGACAGAAGGCGTTGCATGATTGCCACATCAAAAACAAACAATTTTCACAAGGAGAGTTGGTGTTGTTATACGACAGCAAGTTCATGAAGCATCCAGGTAAGTTAAAAATGTACTGGTTAGGACCGTATCTCGTTCATTCCATTACTTTTAGGGTAGCAGTTCAATTGCAGCAGTTATATGGAGTGGTGCCACCAAAACTCGTGAACGGTAGCCACTTAAATCCCTATAGGAGAGAGATGGAGGTATGCACTGCCTAAAGCATTACGCAATGAAAAAAAAAGAGAGATATAGGATAGATAGAGAATAGAAGGGCATTCCAGGAGGAAGTGGTTATGCAGGTGTAGGAGTCAGTAGAGAAGTTAGATAGAGAAACAGTGACAGCCATAGGTTTGTGATTGGTTCAAATCAGCATAAATGTAGACAGTTAAGAGCGGTTAGCCGGTGGTGCTCATTGAAGCAACGTGCATTTATGGCCGATCCAATCATTAGCATGCCAAGATCGTCGGTGGATTCAGGTCGTTAATGCAGGATTTGGTCATGATGGCTATGATGGATTTGGCAATGATGAAGCAGGATTCGTCATTCTCTATAAGAAGGTGTGGGATGCAGGATGAAGGAATCATTGTGTTCAGTCGATTTGAGTGAAGTAAAGAGTTGAGTGAAGTGGTAATCATTGTGAGTGGCAGCTAGGGTGTGAGATTGGGGTGCGTTCAATTGCTTGGTAAGGTTTTTTGGTGCGGCATGTTGAGAAACCTCGACACTGTGGAGATTTCAAGTGAGCAGTAGTCACCCATCCATCCAAATACCGTAGTGAAAGAGATCATGAGTAATTTGGTCAGATTATATTTGATCCCCTGGGGTAAGCAAAAGGATGAGGAGCCAAGATCAATGCCGAGGCAGAAGAGGTAGATGTGCACTTCCATTAGGGTGCAAAGGGAGGTAACTACACAGACAGGGCCATCTAGTTCGGGAGCTATGGATTTTGTGGAACCCGGGGTTGTTTTCATCAATGAAATCCTTGGATATGTCTCTCCCATGCGACCTAGTGCAAAGCCTCGACGGTTAACCAAAAATCAGAAGTATCAGCCGAAAACACCACCGCTGTCAGAAGGGATGATGTGCACTATGGACATTATCCCTGCATTGACCAAGATGAAGTACAAGGACCACAACTTATTATTGTTGAAGGATGTAGCAGATGAGCCCTACGTATCCCTTCCTTCGGTTCCAAGCACACCCATGGAGCATATTCCACACCCATGGGAATAAATATGGGTTTTTGGGCTTATCAACATGCCCCACTTTGGACGGATGAATGAAGAGAATGCATGCATCAAACAGTTGTTGGCGTGTTTTCATGGTGGGACATTGTGGTTGGATAACCTAATTATGGTTACGGTGGACATGGTTTCAAAGATCACAGGGCTTCCAAAGGCTAAGACAGACCCCACCCAATATGTTAGAGGAAGAGAGAATGACAAGAAGCTAGCCTAGCAGCTAAAGGAGAGATATATATTGCAGCGGGATGGTCGTGCATACTGCATAGACAACATCAACAAGCAAGCAGTGCGTATTAGCGCCTGTATTTTAGCGAGTAAAATCGTCCAGAAGAATCATCTGGTCCAATGCAATTCGGGGGTGATTTCTTGTGCACAAAAGTGTGCTGAGGGTGTCCAAATGAATTGGTCCCTCTTCTTGTTGAATCAATTGATGGAGGATGTGGTCGCAGCTCAGGAAGGGGAGTGACCTTTCTCTTATAGTTGGCTCTTGATCCTCATTGGTTTGGTGGCTTGGATGGAGCCAAAATACTACTAGCCTATGTATGTTGAAGCGTTCAAGGTGTGAAAAGGTGCACTATACCAAAATTTATGGTGGGTAGAGGAGCCCAGTCGGAAGACTGATTATGCGATCCACTTTTGGATCTACTAGGAAGAACTACAATCCGCAGTAGTTAAAATTCCATCCTTATCAGATGTAGCAGTGGTAAAATATCAGAGGATCATGCAGTTCACCATCGAGCCCCATTCAATTCATATCTAGGTGCGACAAGATCCCGATAAGAAATGGCTGCCAATTCCCTATAAATTAATCGATGATGAAGTGGAAGCAGTAGTTCAGGACCATCCTTCTGACTAGCGCTAACTAGTTAGTGCTAAAGAAGTATCCATCGAACCACCAGTAAATGCCCCTATAGTGCCTGTGCAAGAAGGCTAGATTACTCATGACTTGGATGGATATTCATTGACCGAAACTGACCCAGAAGCCCAACGCATCCTATAGGAGTGCAGAACCAAGAGACGTGTCAATATATCCTTCCCTCTCTGCTCTCTCTCTGTGGATGGTTACATACAGACTCAAATGACTCACAGACAAGCTAGGTGTCTGGATCGTTACAACACAGTCTGTCTGACTGACTCCTGAGTCTACAAAAATAATCAACTGACCAACTAACGACTCAATCCTATGAATCAACCAACCAACCCACCAACCCTTTACAATACAAAATACAAGCTTTTATAGGCGGCTTGAAGGTCTCGCCATTACAACACTGTGGGCCTGTCCCAACAGTAAACCCAAACCCAATTAGCGACAGTCGATCCTCTCTGTCCTTGAGGTAGCCGCTTCCCATCACACCACAGCTCTCTGCAGTCTTCCATGCTTCCCGGCACTGACCATGGGTACTATGCACCGCTTCTCTTTCTGTCCTTCGCCTTCAATGCTTGAGCCTCATTGCTCCTTCTTCTTTATGAGGGTCGCTAAGCCCTCCTATATTCCGCCGCTGCCTTCAATGCAGTGGTTGAGATTTCTTCTCTCGGTCGCTCGGGTACCATTTCCTTCTTGACTTTTCTATCCCAAAAGTCATGGTTTCCGGCTCTGCTCTCCAGCTGGAAATGTGCTACGGCGTCGTAGCTCTGCCTTGTTCTCTTTCCACCAAAACTTATATCTTTCCGCCAAAACTAGCAGATTCTTCTGTAGCTGCGGGGCCCTGCTCCAACAGTCCCCTAACACTTACTTGTGGCTCATCCTCGAGCCACCTGCAACAGGATTCTCCTGCTGCAACTTATCCTTCGCCTCCTGCAAAGTCTTCTGCAACTTCTTCTGAAGTCCTTCGACTTCAGTCTTCATTACCTCGACACGTTCTCTTGGAATTTCGGTCACTTAGCTCACTGGGCTCTCCTATCCTTTTTGCCCATAGTCCTGGTTTCGCTCTATTCGTTCTTTCTTATGTATGAGCGCTCTAGTGTTTGAGAAGTGTTCCACAGATATCCTTTCCTTTTTATCTGGGTTAGAACTTTTATCACAAGGAAAATCTGTATCTTCCAGGCTCCTCAAACCTTTCCTTCCATCTAGAGCCTCGTGGATGGAGAAGAAGCAACCCATGAACTCCACTCCGAGAACAAGCCTTTGTCCTCGTTCTAGAAGTCTCCCCTCCGCTGGGCTTGCAGTCTTCTTCCACCTCTCTTCTCTTCGAAGTGTTCTAGATCCACGTGCTGCCATTGACCCTCAGGTTTTTGTTTCAGTACCTTCACCATGTTTTGTGCTTTTCTTAGCTGATCAGATAGGTCAGTGACGTTCTCCTGTTGCTTTCTTTTTCTCATTTTCACCTTCCTTCTAGCGGGATATTTCTTCTCATCAGTCTTCTGCTCTGCTTTCTTATCTTTAGTGATCGGCTCGGCGTTCTTCTTCTCCTTAGCAGAGACTTTAGTGACAACTTCTACTTCTGGCACTTGAATCTTCATCCTTAGCGACTGTCTAACTTGTGTTGTCTCTCGTTTCACAACCTTGGGTGGCGTCGTCATGGTGAACACACGGCCAGTACGTTCTTTCTAAACTTTACTTCTATAGGTTCGGCCTCAGTCAGAATTCGCTTGGCTCAATACTCTGGGTGTGCAGTGGCTTCGAACTCTGGAAGTCACTGCACTCTGCAACTTAATTGGCTCTGCACAGGGGACACTTAGCACTGCCTTACATGGCTCTCGGGATTTGGCAACTGTACCCCTCCTACTTGAAGGATGACTGCTTTTATGCCGAAGGCATGCTATCGGACGCAACGGTCCTCCTGGGTCACACCCGTTGGTCATCATAATTACTTGGATGAGACCCTACCCGTCATTCTGATCTGTCATAATTGTTGAGATCTGATCACGTGTCCCTCAAAGCGTGCATATCCAGGCACCGGTGTCGTCGGGGATTTACCAAATCTGGAAAAATTTATTATACTGCTTCCAAATCTACGGTAGGGGATACCGGTCATTTCTTCATTAACTACCTGTCAGATAGTGACTTGACTAGCCCACTGTCGGTTGCAACTTGAGTACGTGGCAGGCGGAAACATCTCACTGCTGCGATGCAACTCCGCATCACCTGCGAAAACAAACAGTGTCAACAATCTTTTCTTTTTTTTAATTGTAGACTCATTCCTCAGTGCGATGCCTCCTTTCAACTACACTGGACATCTGCACCTCTATAAACTGTTCATGCTAGGGCTGAGAGGTGGGGAGGCTGTCACTATAGAGCTTCAGTCTACTGCCATTAATCCATGTGGGCAAGAGCTCCCCGTTCAGCTGGCTGAGCTGAACGACACCTCCTTCTGTGACTCGTTGGATCTGGTATGGCCCCAGCCAATGCGTCTTAAAATTCCTTGGGAACTTGATGAATTTACTGTCATAAAGGAGCACCAGGTCTCCGGTCTGGAAAGTCTTGTTCTTAATGTGTCTGTCATGCCAAGCTTTTTCTCGGGCCTTCTGCACTCTCTGATGGAATCCAGCGATGAACCGATCTTCTTCTAAGGCAAGCAGCTGTGCTAACCTTGCTTTGACTGTGTCTGTATCAGTCATCTCGATAATCTGAGCGATTCTTAAGCTAGGAAGAATATACTCCATAGGCATAACAGCCTCATGTCCATATACTAAGCTGAAAGGTGTGTGTCCCATAAGTTTCTTGCATGTGGTTCTGTATGCCCATAAGACAGCATTAACTCTGAGGTCCCAATCGTTCCTCTGGCTATTATAGATCTTAGTGAGAGCATTTTCTAAAATCTTATTGAAGGCCTCCACTGTACCATTAGCCTGCGGGTGGTAGAGAGTGCTCTTATGGTGCTGGATCTGGAATTCTTCTGTTAATGCCTCAATAGTGCTATTCAAGAAATGTGTACCTTGGTCACTCATCAAAATTACTGGGCATCCAAACCTGCTGATGATGTTTTCAAAAAGGAACTGTACAGATGTAGCAGCATCACAATTTCTTACTGCCTTGGCCTTTTCCCATCTGGTGAGGTATTCTGTTCCAGTGATAATGTATCTCGCACCAGTGCGCTTTCCTGGTGGGTTGATAGGACCCACGAAATCTATAGCCCATTTGTCGAATGCGCGCAGCGTGACCTGCGGTCGCAGCGGCATTTCATCATGTCGCGAGGGTTTTCCTACCCTTTGGCAGATATCACAGCATCTGCAGAAGTCCTTAGTGTCTTTATGTAGTGTAGGCCACCACAAACCTACCTCTAAGATTTTCTGCACAGTCGGTTTTCCTGCGAAATGTCCTCCTGTGGTTCCTGAATGAGCCTCTTTGATAATAGTGTCTTTCTCATGCGGCATTACACATCTACGTAGGACTTCATCTGGGCCTAACTTGTATAGGCATCCTGCAATGAGGGTGAAGTCTGCTGCCTTAACAACCAACTGTTTCTTTTGCTGCTTAGTAGACTCATCAGGTGCTACTCCTGTGGTGAGGAATTGAATAATGTCGATGTAGTACTCATCTGCAATCTGTATGGAAAACAATGGCGCATCTGGCAAATTGTCTTCTAGGTTACTGGGCTCTTCTCCTGAGTCTAACCGCGACGGATGATCCAGTCTTGCATTCAGTCTTCCTGGTTTCACAATGATTTCAAAATCATACTCCTGGAAGAGGAGTAACCATCTGCAGATTCTTCCCCCTAACACTGGTTTATTGACTAGGTACTTCAATGCGGAATGATCAGTAAACATTTTAAACGAGGCACCCAATAGATAGTGCCTGAACTTCTGCAGCGCATATACCATAGCTAAGCCCTCCCTTTCTGTTGTGGTGTAGTTCTTTTCCGCTATGGATAGCTTTCTGCTGGAATATGCGATGGGATGGTCAAGATCCCCTTCTCCTGGCTGGGTCAAGACGACTCCTAATGCGATGCCAGATGCATCCACATGTACATGGAAAGGCTTAGTCCAGTCCGGAAATACTAGGATGGGTGCTGTAACCATCTTCTCCTTAAGTATGTCTAGACTCTGCTGGCATTCCGCATTCCATAGTAATTTTACATCCTTCTTGAGCAATTTCTCCATCGGCGCTGTAATCTTTGCGTAGCCCTTGATGAACTTTCTATAGTACCCGATATGACCAAGTACTATCCTCAGTTGCTTGACTGAGTTAGGTGCTGGAAGGTTTACAATGATAGCGATCTTGGCGGGGTCTACCATCAAGCCTTGTCTGCAAACAATGTGACCCAACAAGATACCGAATGGTGCACAAAATATACATTTTTTCAAGTTTAGAGAGATCTGGTACTGCCTACATTTCTCTAACATCAGTCTTAGATCGCCTATGTGCTTATTGATTAACCCAAATACAGTCCAGTCGTCGAAATATACTTCTAAGAACTTATGAATGTATTCTTTAAATATAGCAACTACTACTCTAGAAAATATAGCTGGTGCATTCTTAAGACCAAAGGGCATTACCGTATACTGGAACGAGCCCCTTTCTGTTGCAAAGGTGGTCTTGGATCGATCTTCTGGATGTATTCTGATCTGATGGTAGCCTGAAAACCCATCGGTGAAGGAGTAAACCTCTTGTCCTCCCACGTTGTCTAATACTTCATCAGTGAACGGTGTTCGAAATGGATCATGAAGTGATGCATCGTTGAGTTTTCGCAGATCAACACAGATCCTGATGTCCCCTTTTGTTTTCTTTTCTTGCACTACCATAGGGCTAACCCATTCGCTTTCCTCTACTGGGTCAATGATGCCTGCTATTAGCATTTTATCAATTTCGTCCTTTACTTTTTATTTGTAGCGCGGATTCAATCTATATGGGCGCTGCTTAACTGGTCTAGCATCCTCCTTTAATGGTATCCTCATGACTCCCAGGTCTCCAACTATTCCCTTCATCTCTGTGAACTTGGTGGGAAATAGGTCTTGATAATCATGTAGCAGATCTGCATTCTGTCCAACTGTTTCATCATTCCAGTAGTCTCCAATAGAGGCAAACTTAGGTTCTTCATCTGTGCTAATATTGATCTTTTTAATCTTGATGGGCTCGGTGATCTCTGGAATCTCTAACTGTGGTCCCTCCACTTCGCGAGTGCCTTCTGATTCTGGAATGTTGGTGTTGCGAGGGTCCTCATCTGCCTCCTCTGATTCTGATGCAAAATTATAGCATTCCAACACCTCTTCTAGCTGGATAGTCCACTCAGGTTGGACTGGTACTGAGATGGTGCGATCCTCAAAAATCTTTGTCTTGATTATATCTAGGGCCTGGGAAACACTTGGATGTTCTGACTCAAATGCAAAGGTGAGTAGGAAGCTGTCTATCATAAGCGGCCATGTGGTTGTTCCTTTGCATAGCTCGGTCTCTGTATACCAATTCCTTGGAACTGTGTCCAATGTGTGAATGAATCTGTGAACCCATTCATCCTCTGGAATGTCCGACCAGTTCTGTTCACATGTCTGAATGTGTATCCTGGGGTCAGTTTCTCCTGTGTACTTGTGCTGAACATACCTTCTGTCGTCAGAAAATCTGATCGCCATCAGTCTTTTGATATTATCCCATGATGCGATACTCTCTTTGTGCGCATACCACCATCTTGCAGGTGTGGCTCGAACTGCAAGGTCCATAGCTGCAATCCGCTGCTCATGAGGAATTTGTTGCTCGATCTGTTCAAAAAAATACTGGATACCCGTCAGACCATGATATGATGGGGTCTCAGTGATCTCGACGCCAATCCATCGCAGTGAATTACTTATAAATGCACATCTGCACGATGAGACTTCATAAAGTCTGTTCTGCCAGTTTTCTAGACCAACATCCGAGTCCAATGCGCATGAGCTGTCGCATCGCCAGCTAATATGCCCTTCTGCAATGGGATTGATATAGTCATTCTGGTTTGCTGTCATCTGGTAGAGACTCTCCATATTATGTGCCTCTTCCTCTGCTCGGATAGGTTCAATATATCTAGGTCCTTGGTAAGGATCCAGCGGTGCGATGACCCGGATCTACACATCCTCAAAGGTCATTTGTCTTTTCTTTAGGTCAATGACAGCTTTGCTGCCAATTTCCCAATCAATACTTAATAGTGCTCGATATGGTCGACTGTCACCAATGATTTCTATAACCTTGAAGTCCACAAAAGTACGAACTCTGTCAATATCAACTGGCACCTGCAATAGTCGACCCAATGGTGATACTCGCTGCTGATTAGCTAATATCAGGTGGATAGGTGATAGGGCTAACTGAGGACTACCCATCTGTTCCCATGTCTGCTTAGTTATAACATTCACCTCTGATCCCAGGTCTAAGACAACCTCATCCATTTCAAACTCACCGATATGGGCTGTGAATTTCATCTCTCGTCCTGTCCTTGCATGTCTTGTAATATTATGGACAGCACGGTGTGCACTGCCCGAGAGAGAGGGTTGCTGACACTGATCTATCATACGCTGTAGCTCACCGACAGCTTTATCATTTCTCAGGAGTTTCAAGCAGCTGTGCAGGAAGGCTTGTACACTTCCTGTCGATTCATCCTCGTCACATCTTCCCGATGTGGTAGCCTGCTGTGCCTGCTCAGGGCTATCGCTACAAGGTACTTGCTGCGGTACGCCCCTAGACGGCGTTACCTGCGGTCCTGATAGTGTAGGTTCATCAAAGGAAGCCTTAGCTTCATGAAAGGTCTCTTTATTCTTCTATAGGTCGAGTGCTATTGCTTTAGTAGGAGCTCTGCACACCCACTCCTAACTTGTGTTCTTTCCGGTCTCCTGCGATGTGCCACTGGTGGAAGCACCGCTCCGAGTCACAATGTTGACTCTTGGTTCTAGTTCTACCTGCTCAGCAACGATAAGTTGGATGTTCTGGTGTGCGGCTGGTTTAGGGTCTCTGATCTTAGCTATCAAGATGGGACACTCTTCTATAGTATGATCATAAGATTTGCAGTAGTTACAAGTAGTAGTGGCGTTCTGGCAGTCCCTAGCATAGTGTCATACAATTCCACAATTATAACAAGTGACTGGTCCATGAACTTGGCCAAAACCTCCTCCTCGGCCAAATCCTTCTCAGCGTGCGAAGCCTCCTCCACGGCCTCGTCCTCTAAATCCTCCTACATGGCCTCCGTAAGCCTGATCCGGTTGTGGTCCTGTTGCTGGACCCTGTGTGTCTGCTTGGACTCTGTACACATCATGTGTTCTTTCTGACATGAGATCATAAGCTCAGCAGTCTTGTGGATCGTGCCTGACGGACTTACAGAAGATGCAATATAGGTTTTTAGGTGTTTGTACATACTTCTGGAACAAGGGGCATTGCTAAGGTGGATGACCTTGTGTTCTACATATTTCACACCATGGCCCTTGTGTTTGTGGTAAGGGGTTAGGAGCCCCTGATGCTAAATATTCTGCAAAGACTGGACAGTTATCTTTACTATGGCCCTGTGCTCTGCACTTTATGCACCATATGTCTTGCATAACCTCTTTCCCTTTTTTAAGTTCGTGTATTTGTAACGTGAGGTTGGCCAACTGGGTCTGTAGAGTTGTCATGCCTGTACTGGTTTCTGCTAAAGGTGAAGCCTCTAGTTTCATTGCCATCTCCAGTGCTTCATCTTGAGTAGTAAGTTTCTGCTACATTAGTGGCATTCTGATATGAGGGAGCAGTGCTGCAATAAACCATTCCTTATGCTGCTCCGGTGCAAACTCAAAAATTACTTGGTCTATAAGAGCTTTGAATTTCTGGTCAAAGTCCCATACTGACTCTGATGGTAGCTGCTTAATATCCTTAAGCTCTGTGATGCACTGAGACTCAGACTTAGGTTTCTTAAATTCTTTAATCATGGCATTCTTGACCTGGGCGAGCGTCTTGGGTAATGTAGTATACTTTATGTACCATGTCAAGGCTCTGTATCTGAGTGTGGTGACCAACTGTACAAGTTTAAGTTTATCGTCATTGATTGTTTTAATGGTCCACATAGCTTCGCATAGGAACCAATGTTGTTCTGGGTCTTCTGCTCCTGTACCTTTAAAAATAGGTAGCTTCATGTCGTCTCCCATTCTATTTCTCTGTGGGGGGTTCTGACTGACTGGGGTACTACCACTCAGCGGTGTAGGTGAAGGTGCTGTAGCAGGAGTAGGTACGGACTGAGAGCTAGTAGATGGAGTACCTACGGGGTTATTCTGAGTCCCTGTCTGTTTCTATGGAGTATAGGGGTGGTAAGGGATACCCTCCTCTGGTTCTTCTGTGGTGATAGGGCTCTGTTGTCTAATACTGTTTGAACTGTCTTCAAATATAGGAGAACAAAAATCTACTTTATACTTCTTTCCACTACATGTTCGTCCAATGTCATCAAAATCACTTTCAAATTCTTGTGACATTACTAGCTTTACTTATTCATCTGAGACTAGATCCATTGTTCCTTTTTCATATAGTAGCATCTTAAGGGACAAGTTTAGAGATCTTAGGTACTTACCACGGTATCCTCTGAAGAAGTATCGTTCAGCTGCGCTGAAGCTCTTTCTCTGGTCAACTGCAAATTCTGTAACGTAGCCTTCTAGCACACTGGTAAGCCAGAAGTCCACTACTCCCGTAATCGGATTGTCAAGGTTCTGCACGGTCTGAATTAGCTCCAGTGTCCAGACAATGTTTCTTTTCTTCTTGAATGTGTTCCTATCTGTCAACTTGGATAACTAGTCGAAAAGCTCGTTTCCGTAGGTTGTAAAAAATATAGCGTGTATGTCTGAAGCGATATGCTTTTCTAACCAGGCTTCTGTGCTTAGTCTCGGACTCCTATTCTCTTTCTTGGTGAACTCCCTTAAGTCTGAATCCAGCCACTGGTGAAACTCTTCTCTCATAGGATGCCAACAGAAAATTGACTCCTAGTCGTTTAAACCGGCAACAGAACCATTTGTTGATTGCATGGGCAGACCTGGGTTTACTATAATCAATCAACAACACCCCTAACTCACTGGCCCTTTCGGCGACACACCACGAAGCGATCTGAAGTCTCACCCGAAGTGAATCTAATGGGTTGGCCAAGACTCAAGTGTCTTGGACCAGGTTCTGTGCATCCTACTTCTTTTCTCCCGCTCCTTTGAATCACAAGGTCAGCTATCTCTGCGCATCGCACGTCCCCTTCTACTCGCAGCACTTTTAGCCGTGCGATTCTTACCCACGCGCAAGTCGCACGGTTTCTTCCCACACCGCACAACTTCCACTTACTCACAATATTTCCAACCTTATCGCATCTCTGTGCATCGCGGAACACCTAACCTCTCCTCAATGCTAAGCCCTCAGCTCCCAGTATAGCGCACCGCAGCTCCTCTGCCGGTGCGATATCGCCTCTCTGCGATGTCTTACCACTTGCGACTTTGCACTCTTAGCGTTGACTGTGCTGATGTGCGAAACTCTACTTTCCAGAAGTTATATTGTGATTAAGTGGTCATTATAAACAGACGTAAAGGAGTCTTTAAGCAGCTTACTAAAATACTTCAACTTATCTCTATCTTCCTGCCTTACCGTGAATCGAACAATACATACATTCACTTACTGCAACTAACATTACATGCATAATTACCAGTAACGATAAGCAAATACAAACACATTCATGCAACACATAACACGCATATTTAACGTGGTTCACCCCCAGGATGGGAGCTACGTCCACCAAACTGTGCTTCTATTATATATCTTGAGGGAAGTTAGCACAGTCTGTTGCACTGCATATGCAGCGCGAGATCTCTTCCAAATCTCTGGCCTATTTCTATCTCTATATTGCCTTTCTTTCAATATATCCTTCCCTCTCTGCTCTCTCTCTCTGTGGATGGTTACATACAGACTCAAATGACTCACAGACAAGCTAGGTGTCTGGATCGTTACAACACAGTCTGTCTGACTAACTCCTGAGTCTACAAAAATAATCAACTGACCAACTAACGACTCAATCCTATGAATCAACCAACCAACCCACCAACCCTTTACAATACAAAATACAAGATTTTATAGGTGGCCCGAAGGTCTCGCCATTACAACACTGTGGGCCTGTCCCAACAGTAAACCCAAACCCAATTAGTGACAGTCGGTCCTCTTTGTCCTTGAGGTAGCCACTTCCCATCACACCACAGCTCTCTGCAGTCTTCCATGCTTCCCGACACTGACCATGGGTACTATGCACCGCTTCTCTTTCTGTCCTTCGCCTTCAATGCTTGAGCGTCGTTGCTCCTTCTTCTTTATGAGGGTCGCTGAGCCCTCCTATATTCCGCCGCTGCCTTCAATGCAGTGGTTGAGCTTTCTTCTCTCGGCCGCTCGGGTACCGTTGCCTTCTTGAATTTTCTATCCCAAAAGTCATGGTTTCCGGCTCTGCTCTCTAGCTAGAAACGTGCTACGGCGTCGTAGCTCTGCCTTGTCCTCTTTCCGCCAAAACTTATATCTTTTCGCCAGAACTAGAAGCTTCTTCTGTAGCTGCGGGGCCCTGCTCCAACACTATAGAATTGGCAACCATACCAGGTCAATCCCACAGGATCCCTGGGCCAAAATTTGAATTTTTCAATTTTTTTCAAATTTACCCTAGTTTTCAAAATTTTATTGTTAAATCTATCTTAGATTCAGTTTATTTCTTGTTTTAGGTACTGTTGAAGCCTCTGCTAGGAAAAACTGAGTCGAATTGACCACAGTACCAGTTACTGTTGATCAGATCTGACTCTGTCTCACCAAAAAACCCCAATTCAGAGTAGGGCGCTCTTATCGAGGCAAAAGGTGAGACTGGGGTGCACTTAATGGGAAAACAAGTGCACCCAGGGCACACTTAATCCCCCGATAAGTGTGACTTCAGCCCAGAAACTCAGGTTACAGTTGTTTCTGCATTCTGTGTGACCCCCTCACTCATTTCTGAAAAAATATCACGGCCCCCTCGCCAGATTTGGTCAGAAATGTGCAGCCTGTCAAACATAAATTTAATTTGAATTTAATAGACTGTAAATTTCAGTTTCATAGGACTATTAGTGCGGCCTAGCCGCCTCTATCCACCACTACAAGTTAATTTCATTTCCTGTTTTCATTTTCTACATTTTATTTCATGAACAATGTGTAAAGGTTAAGTAAATCATTATGGCTTAATAAAATGAACCTAGTCTAACTAAAATCAACTTAAAATCAAATGATCTTACTTCCCCTTCCTCCTCTACCCAGTCATCACCCTCCAGGGTATTCTAGGATACAGTGAAGGGCAAGCTCGTATAGATCTAGGCACTCCGTGATATTGTTCCAAAACCATTAAAACCGAGTGACCTGGAAGGTAGAGGGGGTAGAGAAGGAGGGATTCTCACGACGCTAAGCGTCCTCCCTATTGACCAACCTAGCATTCGGGAGGTGGCCTGAGGATCTATGGATGGGCTTATTCCCATTGTGTTGAGAGCCCAACACCTTCTCATGGTTGAAGAGGAATATCACTGTGAGGTAGACATCTAGTTAGGCCAGCAAATGTTCAGGGTTAATCATTGTACTTGTTCACAATTTCTGTTTATTTATGCTTGCATACACAACCACAATGACATGAAATATACCATGATGAATTCATAAACCATATTGCAGCAACCAAATACTAGAAAAAACAAGCAAACAAATACACCTTACCAACTAATTAACCCAACTCAGTTCATGACGCTGAGTAAGCCTTAAAATTTACTAATTTACACTAAGTTCAAACAACTCTGCAGTCTTTGAGGACATAAGTCCCTGATTGATTCAACTGTGGGAAGTACTTGGGCTCTACCCAGAAATTGATTGTGAGGAGTACCACAGGAACCCCAAAGTAGCTGGCCACTGAGAGGAATTTCCAAGTGAAACGAGCAATGACCCCTTTCGATTTAGTAGAAGCACCTATGAGGAACAAGCCGAGCACTGTCTTCCGACAGTCTTGGTGGCTGAGTGACCACCTGTAGCTAATAGGAAGCCACTAAAACCAAGGTCCAAATCTCATTACCACCAGTTTCACACATAAAATTAAGTACAATTGATCCTCCACGCTCTTCCTCATGCCTGAGAGGTGAACCACCACCATTCGGAATGTTGGGCGCGCACCTCAACGGTCCTTAAGATGGGTAACTCCATGGGTTTGACTGAAAATAGTCTTAGGGGTGTTGGGGGTTAAATCAAAGTCTTCTGTTGTAATAAACCCGCGGCTTAAGACCAGGGTTTTGGGTTTTGGGTGCCCATGGTATTGAATCCATGTTTTTGTAAACCGTGTGCTATAAATAGGCACTTTTGTAAATAAGAAAGGTTAGGTTTTATGATGTAAGAAAGATTAAGGCAAGTAAAGGCTGATCTGGTAAGAAAAGGTTAAGTCCTAGCTATGTGCGTGGATGACCTCTGCAGCTGTGTGCGCAGAGGGTTTTGTAAGAAGATTGAGAAAAGATCTGTAGTTGTGTGCGCAGAGGCCTGCTGCTGTGTGCGCGGCTGTTAAGGACTGAAGGGATCTGCAGCTGAGTGCGCAGATCAAACTATGGTTTTGTAGCAAGTTGAATAAAACGTAGTTTGTGGACGTAGCCCCTACACTGGGGGTGAACCACGTTATATTTGGTGTTGTGGTTTCTTGTGTTGTTTCTATTTTTGTTGTATTTTATGCATTAATAACTGTATACATTTGATAATTTAGATCACTGCTAATAACAAGCTTCGCTGTGAATTCCCTGTAGTGGGTTAAGCAAGTCACGGTTGTTTATCTATCTACGAAGTTGTATGAAAGTGAATGACACAGCTGTGTAATTATTGATTAATAAGTTGGTAAAGGCTAAGGTACAGTAATATCCCTCTCTGCATGCAGAAACCTGATTCTGCGGCACCCCATTGCTGTTTCGGGTGAGACTGCAACCTGTGCGCAGGTTGTTGCCGAAAGGGCCAACACAGTGGGTCTTTTGTTGGTGCGACATAAAAGGATTAAACCCAGGTCTACCCTATTGCCCAACAAATTTGTTTCGTTGCCGGTTGAACTCAGTATCTGCTCAAGAGGGGTTTACGTCGTACCTCGAGGGCTATGTTCTGGAGGCCCTCTATGACGGAAATCGGTGATTGGTTTGCTGAGACTTCTCTGCACTTCGTGCAACAAGAGAACACAAATTCGTGTTGTAGCGCACGTGACTTTTTACAAAGGTATGTTTTTTGTGATGCTTATGAAATTTTTTTTAGTAGTATCCACATAGAGTTGCACCAATGGTTGTCTAGGTTAACAGAAAGAAGGACAAACTACCAATATCGACGGGTTCCCACATGGACCACCACAAGGGTCAATATCATGCAACACGTGAACAATGAGGTATCCCGCGCTGTTGATTTCTGGACGACGCGCACATTGGAAGCTTTCGTAACAGAGTTTGCCATTAACACAAGTACCTCCTTCAGCGAAGCTGAATGGCAGTTCTTTAAAGGTCCCCGTGGTAAGTTTTTGAATTCATTAAGCTTGCGGATTAAAATACTATTGACTGAAAAGGGTATATTGTGGTTTGAATTAGACTGCTAGCTTTATAGTACTAACATATGTTTGCAAGTGATAACACCTTCGACGAGCAAAGTGGTTTGCTGCGAAGTGGAAAAAGGTACAAAAGAGATTTTGACTCCTATTCCTTAGGTCAGGCTACCACATCTTCCTCTGTGAATTCTGAAGAGTCAGGCTCTGAGGAACTCCCTTCGCTTGGAAACCCCCCTGTCACCCCACAGCGACGCCTTGTTACCCCTGAAAGTCCGTTGCAGTCTGCCAGTCCACCAAGTCTGAGTATTCCGGCCACAGGTCAATCTGCCTTTGTAAATCCCCCTCCCTCGACATCCTGTCCCCCTCCCAACCCTCCCAGAACCGCCATGGCCCACCTAGCTGATGATATTAAGCTCCCCATTTTCAAAGGCATGGGATCAGAGGACCCTGAAAAGTTCTGGTTTTTATGTGAAGCAGTATGGAATGCGAAGAAAATTGCAGACCCAGATGTGCAAGCCGCGCAGCTCATTACTTCTTTCCGAGATAGGGATTTGACCTGGTTCATGAAGTTCTCCAGTACTCAGAGCCCTACGCTAGATGAGATTAAGGCAGCAATAACCAAAGAATTTAAAAAGCCTAAATCAGAATCGCAGAGCATCACTGAGCTCAAAGAGATTCAACAGTGGCGCGGTGAATCCGTGTGGGACTTTGACCAGAGATTCAAAGTTCTACTAGACCAAGTCAGCTTTACCATTAGTCCTACGCAGCACAAGGAATGGTTTATCGTGGCATTATTACCACATATCAGAACTCTGCTCATGCAACAGAAGGTTGCTGACCAGCAAGAGGCTCTGGAAATCGCAATGAAGCTGGAGACTGCCCCTGTCAGAGATGATTCTGGTATTGCTCAAATACAAGCACAGCTAGCCGCGATGGCCCTGGAACTTCGCGAGATGAAAAATGGAAAACCTGATCCCGAAGAGAGTTGGTGTACGCAATGTCGGACCGAAGTTCACGACAAAGAACGGTGCCCTCTGGTAAGCAAGTACCTGTGTACAGGCGCGCCGGATCCATTTCCACCATAAGTTCTATATTGTGAGCTCTGCCGAACAACAGGTCAGCACCGACCCGAGAACTGTCACCTGCTGCAACGGTACGGACAGGGACCTAAGAACCCCTACTGTAATTTCTGTAAGTCCATAGGTCATAATGAGGATGAGTTCCGCACCTATGATGCCTACCGGGTGCGCAATGACGGCCCCAATAGTGATAGCTATGGTTACCAGGGAGGTGCCTCTGGTAGAGGTTCGTTTGGAGGCCGTGGTGGTATGGCCGGCAGAGGCCGAGGACAGTTGGTATGTTATAATTGCAATCAAGCTAGGCATTTGGCTCGTGATTTTCGAAACCCTACTACGACATGTCGATACTGCCGCGCGGTAGATCATGTGATTGAGCAGTGTCCGCAGCTCATAGCTAAGATTCAGGCATGACAGAGTGGGCCCACACGGAATATTCAGATGATTTCAGTTGAGCCCAGACCTACTGCAACTATTAATGTGGTCACACAGAGTGGAGCTACGACACACCCACCGTATACAGAAATACAGTCTGCCGACGCTCGGGTTCGTAAGGCCCCTGTGAAAATCCCAACATTTGATATCACAAGAGAAAGAGAGACATTTATGGAAGCTAAGAAATATTTTGCTGGCCCTAGCACATCTGTTACACCTACACAATCTCAGCAACTATCTTCGTGGCCCCAGGAAGCCCTGTGGGATAACGTAAGTACCCTATCCTCCTTTTGACAGAGTTGCCTCAAACTGTTACGAGATCAGGATGCTCTGACTAAGCTACAAGAAGTCATTGCTTCCTGCGGACCTCACCACAGTTCTGTCCAAGACAAAACTGTTCATAGAGTGAACAAAACCGGCAGGGAAATGAGATTGAATGCTCAGATAGGGGCATATCATCTGACTGATGTTATCTTGGACTTAGGGTCAGACGTAAATGTGTTAACTAAACAAACCTGGGAACACATGGGAAAACCCCCCCTCGCCTAGTCCCCTATCCAATTGCGGCTAGCCAACCAGCAAAGGATTGTGCCTCTAGGAAGTTTCCTGAGTGTCCAAACAGATATTGCCGGGGTCAGTACTGTTGTGGACTTTGAAGTAATTGAGATCATTGATGACAGCGACCCCTACCCAGCCTTGTTAGGAATTGAATGGGCAATGGAAAATGCTGCAGTTATTAACCTAAAGAAGAGACAGATGATCTTTGAAGGGAAATACTTGAGAGTCATCCTACCCCTGGATCCCTCACAGGGGGAACGGTACACAGAACCACTCCGACAAAAGGACCAGGATGATGTGGAGCACATATCCACTCTCACCGCGCAGGATAGAGGTTCTGAGGATCGTCCTACCGCAGATTGGGAGTATGGTAGCTCCTGTATGACCAATTCGGAGGATGGCTTAGAGAGTTGGTAGAACCGAGTATCTGAGCTCCATGGCCATAATAGTACCAGGACTACTAAATCTCTCCGATGGCTCAGCTCACAACGAAGCGCTCTCCCTACTTTTGACGGTTCAACAGACCCTGACCCATTTATCATACAATTCTCAGGTTAGATACCAGAGCCACAGAAAATGACTTCTCTGGAGTCAGCACTCAGAGTCTCAGCTGCCAGATGGTGGAAGAGCCATAAGCCACAGATTCCTAACTGGGAAGCCTGTCAGAGGCTCCTTCGACTGAGATTTAAGGACCAGCCTGAGGAGGTGCGAAGAAATTTTGATGGAAAATCTAGTCCATAAGTGCATTTGGCAAACTGCTATGAAGCGTGAAGGTATGTACCTCGGAACGAATGGGTACATCGATTCATCCATACACTGGCACCAATAGCTCAGACCTGGTACGAGGAAGCTGAGCTCCGCCTAGATACTGTAAGTTGGGACTGTCTTGTCCATAGTTTTATACATACTTTTTCTACTAATGATGTCTGCCCAGCTCTAGACGCAGCTATCAGGATCATCCATACCAAGGTCTTTGACGACCAAGAACTAGTAGAACAGCGCCCGGATTGGACAGTGCAGGAATCCCACGCCCTATAATGTTACAACTTCGCCTTGAAGAGGATGAGGAACCGTGCAATATCGCTATCCCTGAGCTAGAAGGATGCTGTGATGTGCAAGGACCAGTTATCGAAGCCCCGGAAGTAAATCCGCCCCTGAAGACACGCACAGTTAACATTGGATCTGAAGAACAGACTAAGCTTGCCACAATTGGTGACTATTGGGATGATGAAATGGTCAGCAAGGTAACCCAACTTCTCCATGAGTACCAAGATCTTTTTCCAACAAAGTTTTCCGAAATGAAGGGTATCTTGGGTGATATTGGCGTAATGAAGATCCCTTTGAAACCTGATGCAAATCCTGTGAAACAACGGCCTTATAGATTGAATCCGAAGTATAAAGAAAAGGTTAAGGTGGAGCTGGATAAAATGCACGCCACAGGAATAATTGAGCCGGTGGAAGAATCTGAGTGGGTCAGTCCTATGGTGGTCCAGGAGAAGAAGACTAAGGGTGAAATCCGCATCTGTGTCGACCTCAGGAAATTAAATGATTCCTGTCTGCATGATCCCTTTCCTACCCCTTTTACAGACGAAGTGCTCGACAATGTTGGAGGCCAAGAAATATACTCTTTCACTGATGGGTTTTCTGGCTACCATCAAATCCGAATCGCTCCAGAAGACCGGCATAAGACAACATTTGCTACCGAAATGGGATCCTTTCAGTATACTCTCATGCCTTTTGGGCTGAAGAATGCACCTGCTATATTTTCTAGGGTCGTCATCTCTGCATTCAAGGAGTATATACATAAATTCTTAGAAGTTTATTTTGATTATTGGACTATTTTTGGGCTAGTAAAAGATCACCTCACTAGTTTGAGACTTATGTTAAACAAGTGTAGACAGCACCAGATTGCTTTGAATATAAAAAAGTGTATCTTTTGTGCCCCTTTTGGAATTCTCCTTGGTCATGTTGTCTGTAAGCAGGGATTGATGATGGATCCTGCGAAGATAGCTATTATTGTAAATCTGCCACCCCTGAAGTCCGTCAAACAACTACACACGACTCTCGGTCACACTGGTTACTACAGAAACTTCATCCAAGGATATGCTCAAATTACAGCTCCGATGGAAAGGCAGTTGAAGAAAGATAATAAGTTCAAATGGACACCAAAGTGCCAGGCCAGCTTAGATATTTTGAAGAAAAAAATGGTTACTACCCCTATTCTAGTATTTCCTGACTGGAGCAAAGAATTTCATGTGCATGTCGACGCATCCTCCATTGCTCTAGGGGTGGTATTGCCTCAACCAGGCGCAGGTCAGATCGACTACCCTATTTCTTTTTCCAGTAGAAAATTATCCACTGCAGAGAAAAATTATACTACAACCGAGTGGGAAGGCCTTGCTATGGTGTATGCCCTACAGAAATTTCGACATTATCTATTAGGATCACATTTTAAGATGTTCACTGACCATTCTGCTTTAAAATATTTGGTTAATAAGCCAGTGCTAGGAGGAAGAATATGCAGATGGCTGATTCTGTTCCAAGAATATGACTTCGAAATCATAGTTAAGCCTGGGAGACCGAACCTAGGACCTGACCACTTGTCGAGGCTCGAGTCAGGTGAAGAACCCACCAGTTTGGAAGAGGGTCTCCCTGATGCGCAGCTATTTGCCATCCAGACAGTCGATGACTACTTCCAGGATATTGCTCAATACTTGTCTACAGGGTTTCCACCTGCTGAAATGACCACACAACAGAAAAAGCAGCTGGTAGTGCGAGCAGCGGACTTCACTCTAATATCTGGCCAGCTGTATAAGATGGGACAGGATGAAATACTGCGCAGGTGTGTTTTGGAGCATGAACGACCCCTGATTCTGGCCGAGGCACATTCTGGCGCAGCAGGAGGTCATTATGCAGGGAAATATACCGTACAGAAGATTTTGACAGCCAGCTTATGGTGGCCCACCATTCACAAGGATGCAAGAGAATATTGCCACAGCTGCGACGTCTGTCAGAGGACAGGCAAACCATCTCGATGGGATGAAATGCCCCTAGTTCCGCAGGTAACCTTACAAGCTTTTGACAAATGGGCCATTGACTTTGTTGGCCCCATCAGCCCCCCCACGAAAAAGTCTGGTGCGAGATATATTATTACAACAACTGACTACCTTACCTATTGGGATGAAGCCCAACCGGTCAAGAACTGTAGCACTGCTACAGCTGCGCAATTCATCTTTGATCACATCTTGTCCAAGTTTGGGTGTCCTCGCGTCCTTATGAGCGATCAAGGATCACATTTCTTAAATAAAACCATTGCAGTGCTGACTAAAGAATTTCAAGTATACCATCAGAAAAGTACAGCCTATCATCCACAAGCCAATGGGACTGTCAAATATTTTAATAAGATCCTGGAGCATGCTTTGACGAAGATTTGTAATGCTAATAGAAATGATTGGGACCTTCAATTTCCAGCAGTGCTATGGGATTACAGAACTACTTGCAAAAAGTTGACAAGCCATACACCCTTCTGATTGGTTTATGGGAAAGAAGCTGACATGCCTATGGAATAGATTATTCCTAGCCTCAAAATATCTACTTTTACCGAGATGGATGACCCAGCCATAATAACAGAGAGACTGAAACAGATACTAGAACTCGAGGAGGATAGATTTATTGCAGGTTTCCAGCAACAGGTCCAGAAAGCTCGAGAAAAAGCGTGGCATGACAGATACATTAAGAAGAAACAATTCCAGCAGGGTGATCTTGTGCTCCTCTATGATAGCAAATTTATGAGGTTCCCCGGAAAGTTTAAAACCCATTGGAAGGGACCGTATATAGTCCAGAAAGTTACTGATGGGGGCGCAGTCCAACTAGCTAAGTTGAATGGAGAGCTCTTCCCTTCTATGATAAATGGGAGTCGTCTAAAGAAGTACAGGGATAGGCCAAGTCCTCAGACTTGAAGGTAGCACCAAGGAAGAAAATTTTACGTACCCATCATAGCTTCTTGCCACGCTGGGGAATGTCGTATGGGAAGCCGAAGGTTGTTTAGGGGACGCAGGTTTAACCTGTGATGAAGGGGAAAGTGGTTGTTATGTCATAGGGTGGAACTATGTCGTAGCCTAGGATGAGATGGATGGGACCGAATACATTTGATGGCGGTGGCACGTGAGCTACTCTTCATCGCTGTAATTATGAGATTTTGGGAAAATCTCAGGCGGGGTGTGACGAGATTTCTGGTATTCAAGCAGATTTGATGTCATTCCTACACTATGATGACAGATTCTGTAGCAGAATTCTATAAGTAAGCTACATTAGCTTATGAAATCTTCCTCAAAGAACTTAGTGGAGTTTGTCCGCCGGGAGCCATGTCCAACAATTGTGAAGTCCAGGAGCTAGTACGAGAGTTCAAAGAGAGAAGATTGCAGAACCTTTTGAGTAATCTACCAGTACAGTTGTATTCAGTTTAGGTACACAGGCAGGCAGAAGTTTTCTCTAAACCAGGTGAAGGCAGGCACAAATTTGCTCTAACATGGATCCACGACAGCCATAAGACCTCGCCCAACAACTCTGGTGAGCGCTACCCTGCAAATCTTCCGGCATAGCAGAACCATGGCAGTTGTGTGTCTTATGCAGTGTGACACACAATTCCAGGGGACCCCAAGCTGTGGATGGTTAAGTATCGCCAACCTGACCAAAGGATGGGGTTGCAGATTGACCCACAAGGCCTTCTTCCGCACCAATATCAAGCAGCAGAAAGAAGCGGGCAGCCAGCCACTAGCAGGATGGACTCCAGGAACCAGCACACAACGTCTTCGCCAAGCAAATGTTACCACCATCCGAGCAGATAAGTGCCCCTGGACGGGACACTGGTGAGTCTTAGGGGCCTGTTGGGCGCGCACCTCAACGGTCCTTAAGATGGGTAACTCCACGGGTTTGACTAAAAATAGGCTTAGGGGTGTCGGGGGTTAAATCAAAGTCTTCTATTGTAATAAACCCACGGCTTAAGACCAAGGTTTAGGGTTTTGGGTTCCCATGGTATTGAGTCCATGTTTTTGTAAACAGTGCGCTATAAATAGGCACTTTTGTAAATAAGAAAGGTTAGGTTTTATGATGTAAGAAAGATTAAGGCAAGTAAAGGCTGATCTGGTAAGAAAAGGTTAAGTCCCAGCTGTGTGCATGGATGACCTCTGCAGCTGTGTGCGCAGAGGGTTTTGTAAGAAGATTGAGAAAAGATCTGCAGCTGTGTGCACGGCTGTTAAGGACTGAAGGGATCTACGGCTGAGTGCGCAGATCAAACTGTGGTTTTGTAGCAAGTTGAATAAAACGCAGTTTGTGGACGTAGCCCCTACACTGGGGGTGAACCACGTTATATTTGGTGTTGTGGTTTCTTGTGTTGTTTCTATTTCTATTGTATTTTATGCATTAATAACTGTATACATTTGATAATTTAGATCACTGCTAATAACAAGCTTCGCTGTGAATTCCCTGTAGTGGGTTAAGCAAGTCATAGTTGTTTATCTATCTGCGAAGTTGTATGAAAGTGAATGACACAGCTGTGTAATTATTGATTAATAAGTTGGTAAAGGATAAGGTACAGTAATATCCCTCTCTGCTTACAGAAACCTGATTCTGCGGCACCCCATTGCTGTTTCGGGTGAGACTGCAACCTGTGCGTAGGTTGTTGCCGAAAGGGCCAACACAGTGGGTCTTTTGTTGGTGCGACATAAAAGGATTAAACCCAGGTCTTCCCTATTGCCCAACACGGAACACTAGATAGGCACCATCAAAGCCATTCTCAGTGATCTCCCACACCATCAGAGGGACACATAGCCTCTGATTCTAATTCAGACCCATATTAGTCTAAACTAGACCTCCACACCGCACCATCTAGCCCCATGGCTAATACAAATCCGGATCCATTTTTCAGCCTAACCTTAGCAAGTGGACCCATGTCCACATCACAACCAGGTACCCACAACCTGGCAAGTGGCCCAAGCATAGTCATGCAAACTGTCATTATCCAGCTGCCACCACCTATAGTGACCAGCCAACCTGGCCCACTTACAACACACAGAGGAAGTGGCCCTTCTACATAAACTTCCCCTCCTTCCACACAGGGGGGTAGTGGACCATCCGCCTACATTGCCCCTACTATCATACATGAGGGCAATATCCCCTCCACCCATACTGTCCCACCCACAACACTTTGGGGAATTGGCCCATCCGCAATGGTACCACTGTAAGCACCTCCAGCTGTGCAGATGCACTATGCACCTACAAACCCCACCACCATCGCAGCCCCATCCCACATCAACTTGGGGTCGAATCTACCCTTCATGGCTCATCTCAACTTGCATGATTTGGCTAAATTAACAAATGACCCCATCCGCCACCAAGCCTTCTGGCCACCCATGCCAACTAAGCTGCCATCAAACATCGCCAAGTTTGAAGGAAAAGTAAGGGAATGTCCCCAAAACCATATAATGACATTCCATCTATGGTGCTCATCCAATAGCATCGTAGATGACTCCATCAGGTTGAGGCTATTCCAATGCACCCTTACAGGTGCTGCAGCCAAATGGTACATTGAGCTGCCACAAGCCAAGTACCCTGACTTCAACTCCTTAGCCTTCATGTTCCTACAGTATTTCCAACTCCTTATTAGATATGATGAGGGGGTGGAGATCCTACTATCTTGCCATCAAAGCACTGCCACTCACATAACTGACCATATCCACAAGTGGCAACGACACCGTAGCTTATGAAAAATCCAACTAGACGACAGGATCTTCTTGGATTGGTTCCTTAATACTTTGCTCTCTCCCATCGCAAAGGACATCGCATCTAAATGTCCCTAATCTAAAGAAGAGGCCATACTAAAGGACCAACAATTTGACCTCATCTATGCCCAGTCTAGATACCTATATACTGTCATTCCAGATGCTCCCTGTCCAACTACCTCCTACCACGATGCACCGAGGGAATCCCACACTGCGGACGACATCATAGGGTTGGTCTCCCAACAACCATAGCCTCAACTAACACCACCTGTCGTTACACCACAACCAAGCAACACTGCTAGTGTTGCTTACCAGAACCAAGCCCTGGACTATGCTAGAATGATGTCCCAGTTCGGAGAAACAACTTCTTATGCATAACCTGCGCCACCGCAGCAGGCTCAGGCCATGTCTTGTCCAAGACATCAGTATGTGGGGAATATGCCCACATTTGTGGCACCACCACCCCCATAAATATAATGCGCACCGCTAGTACAACCTGTGCAAGCCCCCACCCCTGCTCCACCCACTCTGTTGGAACAAGTGTTCGCACAACAAAATTGTCCCAACCAGCCTGCCCCCAACAATCAACAAGGGAAAGCTAGAAACAACTGGCCCTACACCAACTGCAGGGAGGCGGTCAACAATCGAACCCTCCCAACAATGCTATGGCAAACTGGCCAGCCCAAAACCCCCCACAACAAAATCCACCAAGACGCAATGCCCCGTTGTGCACAAAACAACCATGTACATTCTGTGATGTCTATGGGCATTACACATTTGAGTGTCCCCTCATGGCTCGCGCTAAGCAAGCCATTCAAAATGAGGCCCAACAGGCCGCCAATGCTGCCAATCAAGCCTAAGCCAACCAGGCACCACAAGGACCTCCTCCCATGGTGCTTCAAAACCCATTCCTAGTCCAAGGATTGGTGGCAACTGCACCCCCTACCCAAACCCATCCCAACGCTCGAGGGGCACCTCTCATAGCCGAAATAGGTGTACATCACCTGCTAGCCATGATGACTGAGGAGGTCAACTTGCAAACAAGACGGAATCAGTATGGTATCACCACCAAACCTGTTGAATCATCAGTAGCATCCATGTCTAAGACAGTCAACCTACCTCTTCAGTTACCCTCGTTCCTGCCCCCCCATACACAGAGTTTCCAATAATTCCACATCTATAGTTGCAGTCAGCTATAACATTTTGGATGATTTGGCCCAAACTCCAACCACCATGTCTACTCTTAAGGTACTTAAAACGTGCCCAATGCAACGAAAATCCTTACTAGCTGCTCTAGGGGTAGTAGACCCCTTTGACTCCAAGTTAATCATGTTTGACATAGAGAATGGAGAGCCGCACATGCCCTCCACTATTGCCTCCCAAATATCGGTGTCCATCTAGAACTTTGTTGTGCACCGATGCATAGTGGCTGAGGGTGCATCCATGTGCATTATGTCTACCTTGGTTTGCTAGAAGCTTCGATCACCAATTCTAAAACTGTCCTCCACGACTCTGTGGGCTTACGATGGACATCCCACTAAATCCAAAGGAATCCTCCCTCATGTCCCCATCACGTTAGCTATGAAGACAGTCCTGATTGACATCGAAGTCGTCAACGCTCAACTGGACTACAACCTCCTCCTTGGGAGGATTTACATGTATGCCATGTGAGCAGTCGCATCAACTATCTTCTGCATCATGATGTTCCCCCATGAAGGGAATATTGTGACAGTTGACCAGCTCACTTACCATGATTCGCAAGGGTTAACAGCGCCTGCCAATGTTATCCCTACCATCACCACCATTGAGCTGCAAGTGGTGACCACACACGCTAACATGATCCCCGCAACCAACACTATGGTTGAAAACACACCAACCTCCCCACCATTGAATGTGGGCCCTAGGTTGTTTACAAATCCCACCATGACAGCTCCTTTCCTGTTGGTGCCACCATCACCGACACAAAAGCAAACTGTAGACTTGTGCATGGTCTCATCTAGCACCGTTGCACCCAAACAGCAACTGCAGTTGTAGCCCTAACCACAACCACAACACGTCTACAGCCGCAACACCAACAGCAGCTGCAATGTCACCTATAGCAGCAACATTACACACAGCCACAATGACAACCTCACCCCCACATACAACTAGCAGGGAGTTATCTGGGCTCATCTCCAATCCATACGATTCCCTTCCTCTTTCCCCCACCTGGTGTCATGAGCAAGCCGATCATGGCCACCTTAAGCTTTCCCAACTTTACGTTGGGCATCTTGATGTGGTATCTTGATCGACCAACTCAACCAGTAATTCCCCAGGTTTTTTTAACCCCAGTGCAACCTATCGTGGTCGAATATCACACTCCACCTGGTCCGAACAAGAAAACCGCCGCACCTACACCTGGAACACCCCAACCCAAAAGGGCGAGGGGAAAGAACACCAAAGCCACCGCAGAACCATGAAAAGTCCCACCTTGTGCCATCTACAAACAACAAGTCCATGCAATTCAGAATTGCCCTAAAATCCCAGTGATCCGTGTGCATCTGGATGCCATGGATACGAATGAAAACATCCCCTTGGTTGAACTCCCGACCGCGCCAATAGTCAGGAACAAGGAATTAAGGACAAACCATGCTTGCACCCTTTGCAGCTTGTATGGACATTACTCCCACCATTGCCAAGACCTGTCCAATTTTCAAATGGCTCTCGTTGACCTCTGTCACCATTCCCTTAAGTCTAAGATCACCTTGATCAAAGAAGTTCACCCCCCACCTCCTTCTTCAAACACCGTGTCCATTTACATGATGTCCAGTTCTACAGACCCTCTTGTCTCCACCATCACTAATGGTCCATCAGACATCTATCTTCCATTGTTTCCCCAGCCACTGCCGCAACCTCAGTTTCAACCTCAACCTCATTTACCAGGGAAACAGTGGGGTTCATTCCCGATCAACATGATCCTTTTCCTTTTCCTTTTCCTTTTCCCTTTCCTTTTCCTACCATCCAAGATCATTAGTAAATCTGTCTTGGAAGCCTGCAATCTATAGGATTTCAGACTAGGAGATCCTGTGTGGTACCTTGAACCACCTACCCTACCTCTAAGGCCCCAGGATGTGTTGAATCATGTCCAGCCAATTGAGATGGTGTTGCACCTACCTCCAGGTCCATCAAAGACTCCTTCTATCTCCAGGCCTGCCCCTCTTCCTCCAACAGAGAATGGGGGCGAGGCCACCAAAACCACAACCAATACCATTTACCTAATCTCTAGCACCAGTTTCCCTTCCATCTTGTCGGTTGTGGAAGATCCACCTAATCTATCCTGCCACCACTTACGCAATGACGGAGATATATGTAAGACCACCTTCAGTTTTACCCCATTCCCTTTAAACCATAGTATGGAATTGGTTCTTCCCATAAAAGACCATATTCTGTCACCCTACCTTACCAATGAACTTCGTCTTGGCAAGGGGGCACACCTCTTCGTTGACTCAGATGATAAACTCTTAAAGAAGCTGCGCAATGGACTCCACCTCAAGAGAGTCTATGCCTGATGAGTCCCTTATAGTGTAGTTTTTTCTCTTTCTTGTTTTTCAACATTTTTTAGTACAATTCAGTGGTAGCACCATCAGCTGCTAGTCCAAAGTCACCTGGAACCAGTTCGAGACACCTCTCACACCTTCGAGCTCAAATTTCCATTTCTGAGACCATTGTCTCATGTTTAATAAACCAATTTCGGGACCATTTGCCACAAGTCACCTTGATTTACGAGCCATGACATGATGATGCAAGTGTCCATGGACCTTTACTTGCATCACACTTCCTGACCGCAACTCATGCGAATTTTCAGGCCACCGCCCGTTAAGGAATGTAATTTTTCTTTTATTTTTGTATTTATAATTGTCTTTTCCACCGCACCTTATGCAAACATCTGGACCATCATCCATAAAACAATTTATTTTTCTTACACGTATTTGGCATATAAATGCCTCTGGACTTGTACTCACATCGCATGTGGTCAAGTTCATCCACCACAACACACACACACACACACTCTCCTAACCTCTATCTAAGAGCCACCTCGGTTTGCATGCCTCTGCCGCACCGACTTGCAGGCCTCTGCCGCGATCTATCCCATGCATGTATTGGTATGTTTGAGAGCCTTCTGCTCCATCCATACTGCATGGATGACCTTTGGATCTTTGTCCACTATCCCGACATGGGGCACCACATGTGCCACCGCAATCGGTTGACCACTTTGGAGTTTCGTTTAAGCTCTTTTTCCGACTCTTTAAAACAATGAAAAGATTACCGAGTACAGCTGCTTCCTTTCTACATCATCTCATTTATCTCCTTTTTCAAACCATGTAGACCATTTCATGAAAAGGACCTCCTTGGCACACTCAAGCCAAGACCGTTCCCCTCTGCATACTTTTATTCTTTCTCGAGAAGAGGGGCCGCACTTTACGAAAAATCTCACCATTGGTTGTCATTAAGCTCTTTTCCAGCTGTCTCAACAAGAAAATATTGCCGAGCAAACTTGGTTTCATTCATGCTCATAAAATTATTTGAATGACCGTCCAGCCATTATAGGTTTAACCTTTTTTAGCCTGATTGGACTACCAATGGTAAAGAAGTCTCTCATCCCCTCCAAGATGGGCGAGCTCTCCTATGTATACTTTTATCCTTTTTCTGGCACAGGAGACTACCAACAAAAAAGAGCCCCCCACTGGAGTCTTCTTCATGCTTTCAGACTCTCTAAAATTGAAAGCACCATCGAGCATTTACCTTCTTGGGCTCGCCAAAAATCCACGAGATCGTACCACAAAAGTGTCCCTAGACACCACCCCACAGAAAATGGTTTGGCAGCATCCCCACATTGGGTCACCTTTGTTCATAGTACTCTACAATGTTTCTTCCTTGGATCCCATCAGTATCAAAAGTGTCCACCTCCTCCAAGTATTTCCCATCTACAGCAACATTCCTGGTATTACAGCTATGATCCCATTCCCTTGAGTCAGTTTCATTTGCTTCCTGGTCCGCCCTGCCATCATACTCTGAACAAAGGAATTTTGAGTCTTCCACTCCCCCCCTGCCCCTTTTCATTTCTTTCCCTTCCCTCCCCTCCCCCCCCAATTCAGTGAGTCAGTCCCTAGATTTCTTCACACCTTTTGATTTTCTCCCTTGCGCTCCTGGTCAAGGAAACATCATTGCCTTGACTAAGGGCAGGTCTCCCTCTGTCGACACCAGCACACATATTCCAGAGGATAGACCCAGAGGTCCCTGTACCTCGGTTTCATTAACATCATCGATGAGTTCCTTGGACCACTTGAGAGGAGTCCTTAGTGCCTCTTGGGATGGTTTTTTCTCATGTGCTCGACTTCAACTCCATCATCGCACCATTGAGACTTGAACAATTTTTGTTCCACATAGTACTTGGTCGAAGACCCCGAATGTCACCCAACTCTAGCACATTGGTGATTCCACTCGAGGGACCTAAACAGGTTATGTCCCTTGTGATTTCCAGGTTGCGTTGGAGACAATTATCTGAAGCCCCAACAGTGCTTCGATATACCTTTATGATTGATGCAGCATACTTGTACCATAGAGACTCTGACTCTTAATCAACGAGTCCACACAGCTATGTACCAGATCTAGCAAATCAGCAATCATGAAGATATAGCATTCCATGAGAATTTCATGGGTCCAATGTACTAGATTAGTATTGTATTCAGCCTCACATGGAGGCAACCATTATTGTAACATCAGTTGTATATGATCGGCTCTTGTATTTTAGAGCATAGATAAAATTATTCTTTTGACATTGTCACAAGCATGGGGATGCCCACCTCGTCCATATACATGTCATACATTTATTGTATCTCACCCATTGATGGGAACCAAATTAATACAAAAACCAAAAGCCACCATGCCCCAACCCCGGAAGCACCAACTCTACACAACAAATCCTATGATGTCCATCGACCATACATTGAACTCCTACCCTCACACATCAGGGGGAAATATATTAACCCTAAAATCCCCCACACAGCTCTCAATGGCCTACACCACCCAAGGACACCATCTTACAACACTCATATCACTCCATCAGACCTTCCATTAGACCCCCACACCTCCAAAAGATCCCAAGGATGAAGAAAAGGGCTAAAAAACCCCCAAAAGAGCCCAAAATAGCCCCCTAGGAGCTAAAGCCCTAAAAAAGGGGCTAAATTTAGGGCAAAATGGGTTGAAGCCCTGACCAAGGGATTAAAACCCTAAAACCCCTTGGAAAAGCTATAAAAGGAGGGTGGGGGGTCACTCTCAAAACACTTCTCCCATTGCCTATTGTTATGCTGCCTGTGGATGCTTTCAGACCTTTGCCTCTCCAACCACCCACACTCCCTCTCCTCCATCTCCATTTCCATTTGAGCCATTGCTCCCTAACCAAGAGAGAGGCTTCCACAAGCTAGGGCATGGTGGCCCATTCCCACTAGAGAAGGTATACTTGTGCTTTCATGTTTTGCTTCTTAGTTATTAAGTTTGCTTTGATTTCTAACCATTGTTTTTATTTGCAGGTTTTGTTTAACATTGTTTGTAGGTTTTTCCATTGTAGCTTAGGTTTATTTTGCAGGTTTTGAAGGTGGAACCCTAACCTGTCTTTGCAGAGGGGTTTATCAACATTGCTTCTATTTCTTTCCATCATTAGCTTAGCCTTAGTGTTAGTTTATTATTATGTCATTTACATTTCTGTTTCCTTTTTGAGCATTTACCGTTAGCAGGAACCTACCCTTCTACCCTACAGGCATAAGGGAGCCATTCTTGCCCCTGTAGCAAGGAGAAATCCTTGCTACACAACGCATGGATTTTGATGTGGGCAGGAGCACCATATCAGCGTTGGAAGCCCAATTGCAATGGCTCATAAAGGCTATCACAGATTCATTTGATGTTGTTGCATAAGTAGTGCACCAGGGATGATTTTAAGGAACCATACTTATTTAAAAGTGTATAAATGCTGGCGAATATTACCAATTCTTAAAATGCCAATTGTAAAATGATTGGCGATATTTTTCAAAAAATATTTTTATTTCCAAGTATTTTATATCGTTTATATAATAATCTCGCTATTTTTAGGCTGAAAAAACTTTACCCCATCAAAATTGGGCGAAATAGGGCTTCAAAAAATGCAAAATGGCAAATCTTTTTTGGGAGAAAAACATGGAAAAATAGCCCACTGGGCTAAAATTCGCCCCTAAAATTATCCCTCTAGTGCACCAGTCCCACCATGAAGTTTTTGCTGCAGTAAGATCTAAGTTAGATTCTATTTATGATGCCATTGTGAAGACAACACCAGAGAGTTTCGTTGTGCAGGGACTCCCTTCGATTAGCACTGAGCCATGGGCTAGGAATGTTCAGGTTACCCCAATAGAAATCAACATAGGAAGTGAGGATGTGAACTCCTCCTTGCAGTAGCTACAGGGTGTTGCAGTAGATATCAATAAGCTATCAACCCATACCATAGTGCACATACAATAGTTCTCCAACCAGGAGTTGGTTGATAGGAAGAAAGAGCTCAGTGACGGGCACTTGCAGTCACATGAGGAAGCTACGAAGCTGAAGGTGGAGGTTGAGGAGTTAAGCCAGGTAAAGGAATAGTTAGCGGCATCAAAGGCATAGGAGGTACCAGCATTGAAGATGACACAGGATGAGCTGAAGAAGAAAACTACCAAAGATATCATTGATCTGAAAAAACAGACTGACTGCTTGATTGTTGAGAATGCGCATCTAGTTGCAAGTAGAGGAGAGGTAGAAGCGGATGTTGATGAGGTCTGTCAATATGTTTATGAAAGAACAACAGAACTTGATGCAGTCGCCAAATCCAAGCGATTGGGAGAGGTCATTGTCCAGCTCCAACTGACCAATAATATACTCAATGCTATGGTCTACACATAAATTCCACCCGAGCAAGTTGTAGAGCGGAAGAATGCCATCAAAGCAATCGTGACACAGTTTGAACCGATTGAACAAGAAGCAAATAAGATTTCAGAGTCCATGACACAATTTTAGGGAAGTGTCATCCAAGATTAGCAATTAGATCAATTGACCATGCAGGCACGGGAACCTGAAGGATAGTTGACAACGTTGAAGACGACATTAAGGACAATGCCACCCATGATTCAGCTTACATGGTTTACCGAGCTAAGAGAACTACAATAGAGAGCCATAAAGGCACAAGAATGGTAGTGCAAGCACAGCACCCAGCTAGATGAGTTCCAAGAGATTGGAGTGCAGTTGGCTCTCAAAGTAGTTCTGGCACTGCAGGCTATGCAAGATGAAAAGAAGATGGTGAATACCAAGTTGGTGGAGCACCCTGTGAAGTACGACCTGCTGGGATGTCAAGATGAAGCTAAAAACGTTCACGCATAGGTTGAGGAGATTTTTCAGTAGTATGAGTACTTCAGGACAAAGACGATGGAGTAAACCCTATCCATCTGACGTGGCTTGAGGACGAGCCCAAAACTATGTTGGGGGCCTATTGGAAGGGGTTTTGGGGTAAGTGAGTTGCACAGCACCGCGGAGGCTGCGCAAGATCATGCAACACCACGCAAGGAAAAGACAATGCGATGGGTTGAAACAAACCATTTTTTAATATTTTACGCATATTTTTGTATCATTTGACCACATTTTGTGGATATAGGTCATTAGTGGTTAAATCAATTAGGAGTTAGTTAGAAGTGGACCATGAATGTAAAGGCGCAAGCCTATATATAGAATTAGAATTGGAAATGAGAAGGGGAGAGAAGTAATAGCACAGAGCAAGTGAGATTGAATCTTTTGTTATCTGTATGTGACCTTGTGGGTCAATATTTCTCTCGTGGTGGAGAAATACAGTTGTTGTTTTGGATCTGTTGCACAGAAAGTAATATGATATGACGGATATTGAGTTGAACCACTGTTGTACTTTTTCTCTTTCTGTTTTTATGTGCAGTGATCTCAATGATGAATGTTTGATGATTCTATTTTATGAATGAATAATGTGATACTACTGCGATGAATAATTGAATGATGAAATCTATTAGATTTGTGGTTGAAGTGATAGATCTATTATGAATGATGCGATGAATGATTCTATTAGATCTGATAACTAAGTTGATGAATCGATGCTGCCATAAATCCTCCTCCTTACTGCAGAAACTTTGTTTTTACAGCTCTCCCTCGAACATCTTGGGTGAGACTTCATCCACTCCATAGGTGTTTCTAGGCAGGATAAAACCTATCTGGGCTAGTTCTCAAGGAGATCGCATAGGTTGAGCGTCAACACAGCAAGAACCCCTGTAGACAGGGATTTGTTGGGTGGGTTATGCCAACACAATTCACTTGCTCTCTCATGTGTGCCTTAGGAGAGAGAGGGAGACGAGGGACATAGAGTTGTTGCAGACATATTTTTCTTGGGATATTGTATATTGTCTTCTTATCTTTGTGACAAAACTATTCTGAGGAAGTTTGCGGGGTCTTATCCATTATGGTTTCCCCAATGAAAATCTATGTCTCTTTTGTATCTTGTGTATCTTTGATATATTGTTGTTCTTTATATTCTTTCAAATAAATATCCTAAGTAAAATAACTTAGAAAAACTAACATGGTATCAAATCCACCCTGAAATAAGGCATTGTGCAGCCAAAATACAGCTACAATGGAAGCTACTCAAAATTAGGGTTTCATGCTTAAAAACCCTAGAAGGCTGAATCTAGTCATCTTGGATATTTCTCTATATGTAGATATTGGAGAAGTATCAGGAGCCAAAATGTTTAGAGGATGAATACTAAATCTTGCTGTACCTTGTGTGAAATTTTCATGCCCAAATTCCCTATAATTCACGAGATATGATTCCTCAAAATAGAGTTCCATCCTCCTCCAAAATACAGTCATAAACATGTGACCTAGGGATACTTGCTATATATCTGGCTAGGAATGTACAGATGAAATTTCAGAAGATGTTTCAGGTAGGGAATGGACTTTAGTTTCTATGGTCCTCTTTTCAGACCACGAATGTGAAATAGTGACATGTGGCAGTTTGTACAAGTTTGTTATGTTGAATAGTCCTAAAAAATTTACCTTGGGAAACTAGGAATAAGTGCCACTTGGAGAATCCAACTCTATTATAACCGATGTCGTTAGAAAGAACACTGATCTAACTATCTCTGTGTGAAGTTTCATACTATAAGGAGAATAAACTTTAGAGATACAACATAAGCAATATCAAACAATTTGGTAGAAGAAATTGGAGAAACTAGGGATTCCTATTTTGGGAGATTCCCACCACTGTTTTCAGAAAATAAATAGATTGGACAACTCACCTTGAAGAGGCACATATTTCTATACAATAAAAAATTTGAAATTCCAAGTTTGGAAAATTAGGTTTTCTCTAACAAACCCTAGATCAGCCAGCTCCGAAACTAGGTCGGACACCTCAAATCGGTAAGATCTAAATCTTTTCTATTTCCATGTGAGGTTCTCATTTAAAAATGACTAATCACACCCAACTTGATGATAAGCTTGGTGAAGATGACAAATTCTGAGCATGGAAGTATAGTATCTCCCCAATCCTTGAATAAAATTACTTGGATCAATATATAAGTAAGGAAGTTATAAGAGCCAGAGGGAGATGAGGCTAAGAGAATCATTGCATATTATATTAAGGATCATCTCATCCCTCATGTGTCATCCTTGAAGAAACCAAAGGAAGTGTTTGATTCTATGACAGAGCAGTCGAAGAAGAATAAGATATTGTTAGAACCACCTTGAATGGCCTCCCAAGATCATGGGATTCATTCATTCAAGGAATGTGTGCTAGAAGGAAGTTGATTACCTTCATCAGACTCTGGGAAGAGTGCACACAAGAAGAGGATCGATGCATAACAAGAGAAGTGAATATGGGAGAAATTGAATATCAAGCTCTCATGATTCAATGAATATTCCTCGAGCGATGAGGAATATGTACTCTAATCCATAAGGATTCAAATCAATAAGAACCTCGTATCCATCTCAGCATTTGGATAAGAAATGATGTAGTTGTGAATGAAGAAGATTATGAAGCAGAATACTCCAGGACATAAGGATCAAGGAGGATTCTACCCACCAAACAAACAAAGATAAGTGTTCAATTGTCATTTCATGATATTATTTGGTTGCGTTTTTTTTTATATTCAATTCATGTACTATGCATGTTTATGTGTTTTCATTTATAATACTAAATTGCACATGATGGGTAAGAATTCAATGGTGTTGTAAAACATTCCATTTCTAATTATCTAGATTGAAACCTCTTTGTTGACATATTAGGATTAGTACACACTTTTAATAACATTGGGGTAGAATAAATCTAGAAGTGAATGCATATGTATGGGATATGGATGAATGTTGTAGCATTGGCTAAGGTAGTTGCATGACTATGTGACATATATTTGACACTATTAATATGTTTTGGAAATTATGAGATGTTTCTAATTATGCAACTAAAATTGACTTGTAAATCATTCCGAAGAACAAGTAACAACAGTTCAGAAGAGCAACCTCAAGCTCCTCAGGTCAGAGACATCGTGGTAAAAGAAATAGCTTGATAATAATATAAAGAGAACAATAGATCCACCTCAAGAGATGAATACCATATTGGGCACAAGAAATCATCCAAGATGAAGAATAATACGATGATACTTCCAAAGAAAGTAAGAGGCCTTAGACACACTCCAGTTTTGTGACATTGTTGAGAGACATCATTAATGTAGATCCTTCCAGCTATGAAGAAGTATCCAAGAAGAAAGGGAAGGATGCTGTGATCAAGAAGAATGATGTCTAGGATGTGGTTCTGAGACCTGAAGGGAAATTCGTAATGTCTTCCATATGGATCTACAAGATATAGGATGCAACATATGGAATCATCGAGGGATACAAGGAAAGATTCATAGCACAAGGCTTCTCACATAAATAAGGCATAGACAAAGAGGAGAAATTTGTACCAGTTGTGAGGTACACTTCCATTATATCCATACGTGCATGTATGAGATGGGAGATACACCAGTTGGATATCAAGACAACATTCTTGAATGGTGTAGTCAAGGAGGAAGTGTGTGTAGAGCAGCCACTAGGATTCAAGACACATGAAAGGAAGAATCATGTGTTCAAATTAAAGAAGGCCTTGTATGAACTCAGAAGGAACCCATGGGATAACACATATAGTTATGTGAGGATATTTAATATCACCTAGAGTGATGAAGATCTTAACCTTTTCTACAAGGTTGAATATGAAAGTCTATAGAGGACAACAAGCTCACAGATGGGTGCAAGGGGAAATTTTCAACAACATTCAATATAGAGGATATTGGTATCTAGTGACCTTAGATGGATACATAGAAGATCAGTAGAAGAGGAAGATAGTTTTCACTCCAGTACATAATGTTTTGATACATAGAGTACAAAATGAATAGGGAGGGTGATACTCTGCATTAGAGGGAGTGACTGCAGAATATCCTCCAGTTCTACATGGTACAACAAGATGGACAGCTTCCTTATGAGCCTAGGATTTACTGCGAGTAAAGTGAATTCCAACATTTACTTCAACGTTGAAGGTGACCAGTGAGGCTCCTGCTATATGTCGATGCCATGTTCCTTACAAGAGAGGATGAACTCATTAAGAATGGAAGGAGGATACTTTCCACTGAGTTTGAAATAAAAGACCTAGGGATGATGTACTACTTCTTAGGCATGAAGGTTTGGCAGAATGCAGATGCAATTTTTCTTAGTGAAGGAAAGTATGAAGTGGAGATTCTTAAGAAATTTGGAATGCTGGACCACAAGGCGATAGCCAAACCTATGGCATCGAACTTGAAGCTACTCTGTGATGCTTAATTAGAGTCGGTTGATGCCATGATGTATTGTTAGATGATTGGATCATTGATGTATCTGACGAATATGATACTAGACATATGCTTTGTTGTGAACACCCTGAGGCTCTTCTTGACGGATCTAATACATGTTCACTTGGTTGCTTCAAAGCATGTAGTGAGGTACATGAAGGGTACAATTGAGTATGGGCTCAAGCATGATACGAATTAGAAGACTAATCTACATTATTATGTTGATTCATATTGGGTAGGAAGATCCACTAAGAGGAAGAGCACTTTGGGTTGCTTCTTCAGTCTGAGATCCAGTATGATCTACTGGTTTGGTAGGATATAGTCTTGCATTGTGCTAAGTATAGCCAAGGAAGAATATGTTTCCACTTGCTCGGCTAGTTGTGAGGTAGTATGTGTTTTGAACTCTACTATCTAATTTGATTGATCTGAGTTGCATTTTTTGTATGATACAGAGAGGAGGATTGAAGCTCTAGTATGTAATCCAGATCGAGGCCCCTCAGAAGAGGGAATGGTGAATTCTAGCATAGCTAGAAATATAGGTTATTTGAGTGTAAAATCCCTAGAAAAGTTCATAGGTTGATCAAATTTAATCAGTGTTGTAGTTTCTCCTCAAATGTAATAAGTCTTGGTGGAGCTCGCATGTTATTTTTAGATGTAATCAGTCCTGATGTGATTCTATGCTACAAATAACCAGAGTGAAGTTCAAGTACTTTAAAGAAAGACTTGGTCAGATATAGAACGATACCTCTCAAAAGAGGGAGTGATGAGTTCTATCATAGCTAAAGAGATAGGTTGTCTAAGTGTAAAATTTTGGTGAAGATCATAGGTTACTCAAACGTAATTAGTCCTATAGGTTGTCCTTGGATGTAATCGGTCCTGGTGAAGCTCACAGGTTATCCTTGGATGTAATTAGTCCTAATATGTTTCTATTCTAGAAATAGAGAGACCAAAATACACAGATGCATAATATCTCACATGGGAAATGAGGCAAGTTTTTCGCGGGGGGGAAATCATGGTGAAGCAGGATGCTTGAACGTAATCAGTCCTGTAGGTTGTCTGAGTGTAAATACAAGTACTGCCATGATACATAGGTTACTCAAATGTAAGTAGTCCTGAGACAAGTTATCTAAATGTAAATATGAACCCTGGAATGGTACGTAGGTTATTCAGATGTAATAATTCCTGTGGTTATCTGAGAGTAAAAATATCCCTAGCATGGTATGCAAGTTACTCAGATGTAATACGCCCCGAAGGTTTTCCGAACGAAAAAATTTCCTGGATGCAAGTTATTTAGATGTAATAAGTCCTTGAGGTTGATCTAGAATGTAAAAATACTGATGTAGCAAGTTGTTTGGTCATAATCAGCGCTTACATATATGTCTATATATGTGTGTGTTCCCATGTTGAGATGACAAGGTCAAGAAGCACATGAGGTGCACATATGTGGTTATCTTTTACTAGTAGAACGCAGGTTGACCATGGAGAGACGTAATGCACTGAGTGTGCTCCTAGAAGGTTCTCACATAGTGGTAGATGCAGGATTGTCTTGGTGACATCCTAATATGCTCTTATGTAGATAGAATGAAGTTGGTCTGCATCTAGGTTGTGATATGTGTCCTTTGTTTTTTTTGTGTGCAGGACAAAAGATATGATTTGGATACTAAAAGATAAAGGTAGTAAATGTTGGTTATTGTTGTTGTAATGTAAAGAAGATCCTGGACTGTACCTATGTGATGATGACAAGATAATGGTAGGAAATCGAGGTTATTGTAGTAGAAATTTAAAGAAGGTCTTGGGATGTACCTGCAAGATGATTTGGTATGACGAGAAGACGGTAGGAGACACAAGTTATTGTAGCATAAATGTAAAGAATGGTCCTGTTCTATACCTATGTGATGGCTTGCTCGTAGATATGATGAATACTTGGATGAGGTCTAGGCCTACATCCAGAATGAAAAAGGATTGTCTTTGTAGAAAATTTCTATGATGGATAGATGCGAAATATTGGATAATATTAGGACAATGGCATCAATGACAATGAAGACTCAATTACGATGACCAAATGTGTTGATGACCGCTGCGAGAGAATACCTTCCTAGTTAACAGGGAGTGTTGTTGTAATTGTAACTTCGAAAGATATTCTGATGTATATTACTATTGTATATGTTTGTACCCCCATCAAATATTTGTGTTCCTCCTTTGGATATGTCATCATTGTGTATGTTCACTCAGGTAAACCCTTTGTTGTAAGTCGGGGAAATAGTCCCCAGGTTAAATAAAGGAAAATATATTTATGTGCATTCTTAGGTAGGTTGGCCCCAAAGTTAACATGGTTGACCTAGTGGTTGAGTTAACAACTCAACAAAAGAATATAAATAGGGAGGCGCCCTCCTCATTTGTCACACACTTCACTTTCTCTCTCATGTGCACCTTAGGAGAGAGAGGAAGAGGAGGGACAAAGAGCTGTTGCAGACATATTGTTCTTAGGTTATTCTATCTTGTCATCTTATATTTGTGATGAAACTATTCTGAGGAAATTTGCAGGGTTTTCTCCTTTATGGTTTCCCTGATGAAAATCTATGTGTCTTGTGTATCTTGTTTATCTTTGAGGTATTTTTTCGCTTGTTATTCTTTTAGATAAATATCCTAAGTAAAATAACTTTGAAAAGCTAACGAGTGTGGATGGAAAATGTCATCCACTTCACATTGTTGATATGGGATGCAACCAATTTCATCATTGAGGTTTCCCCATATATATCCAAGCCCAATGATGGAGCAAAACCAAGTGTGGCTAACATTAAACAAGTTCCCATTACTTCCCTCATTCCTTTGAAATCTCCCAAATTTTTCATCCCATGGGAAAAATATTTTACTTCCTTGGGAAGCCATATATGTTGTGATTTGAAATGAATCTCTACATGGTGAATCATCCTTTCCATGTTCAATAATAGGACCAAAGTGAAATATCACTATCCTTCCAACTTCATGTTCAATAAAATGATATGCAATGATTTCTCTACCCAAACTCATGACATAGATTTTAACCCAACAGTGCACTTCTTTCAACATCCTATCAAGAAACATTATGTAATCAAAGAGAATCAACACAAGATTACCAAAATGATTGACCTATTCTCTACTCTTATAAAATGGTGAATTCACAAGTGCACTAACCAAACCAACTCTCATGCATAAAAATCCAAAATGGTCATAATGGAAACAAGGAGGTGTTTTCTGCAAAAAAATTTCTTTCAAGAGAATTTTATGATGATATCTAAAGTAAAGATAAATTTTGGGATAAGAATTAACCTTATGCATCTCTTTACTTTTGATAGGTGTATCTATCCCACATATTGCTACATGAATATTCCAACTGAAATAGTTGAGACCAAAGATGATCCCAGGGTCCCAAATAAATTTTAGATTGAGGAAATGTCTCCTACTCCCTCCTCTATAGTGCTTAGCATATCCATCAAAAGACTCATGAAAAATTACAAACCACCAAGCAGGAGATTCTTGATTCCATCCACCATAATATTTTCCATGTAGGAAATCAAACCATTTATCCTCACGGATGAACTTGTTGAAATGAAGGCTATCTCACCCTATTGGATCCCACTAGATATGTTGTATTTTCCCAAACGCGCATACCATCAAGAACACTATGTCACTCCATGTAATTCCTAGATCCCATTGATTCGAACATCATTATCATTAGATCCAACAATTTTTGCATCTCACCTTGGGCCAATTTTCTTCTTGCATGCACCACTCTTCTAAATATGCCATGAGTGCAAACTGAATTTCTCTTGCATGTTGATTTGAAATATGCCATGTGGTTGCACCTCCAATATTCATGTGCATGTGCATGTGCATGAGAGGTATCTAATGGATGCAAAATATACCTTTATCATTGCTCACATGGAAAGACAATATCAATAAAACAAAAATAATTATCATTGAAGAAAAAATAAATTTTACCTCAATGAATCTCCCTCTTAGATATGTATCCATCCACCCAATCCATGGATAAATATACACTTTGGCTTGCTGATATATCTGATATGTAATTTTCCACCTTCTTCAAATATAAGTCTCCATTCCATATAGGTAGCTAATGAGCTCTTTCTTTCAAGGCATGCACGTCAAACATTTATTTTACTATGCAAGCAAGTTTAATTCATCCTTGATCCTTCGTTTCAGTTATATATTCATCTATCAATTCCTTGAATAGATAATCACCTATTGACTCGAATGGAATATTCTCATCTATATATCCCATAGCTAAGGAATATTCAATGTCCTTTTACATAAACACATGTGCAGTTGTCAAAACACATGGTATGTCTCTACAATCATCAACAAAGAAGGTGGGAGACTCATGCTCCTCACGTGGAACCAAGATAAATAATCCTTTAACCTAATCATCAATCCCACATGTTGTGGTTGAAATAAACTTGTTGGGTGAAGAAATATGGACCAATCCTCTGCAACTCTCATCCACCAAGGAAGTAGATGCATGTTATTCTCCATTGGTTTCTTTGGAAGTGGGGTGCTTCTCAACCTCCTTCATGATTTTGTGACTATCTACAAATGGAAACTCAAATGCTTGATCCTCCTCAAACATTTACAAATCAACATGTTCCTCATGTTCCACAATCACATGAGGTTCCTCCTTTGATCCAAGAATGCAATCAGCCATATGGGATGGGATGACACAAGTGTAGGAGAGAATATGGAATCTCTATAATTATTGGTGAAAATTATATATCTCCATCTTAGACTCCAAGAGGGAACTTTAAGTTCTTCTCAAATAATATTGGGTGGCTATCAACTCGTCATTGAGCTTGCAAATTTCCTCATCATACTTAAAGGATTCTACATGCAACATATGAACAAGCTCATGCAAGTGGTCTCTATCTGAAATCATGTATGAAAAATCACCTTGTATTGCAAACATTTCTCTCTTGATATTCCCCATGGCTTCAAGGAAATATGAATATTATAATGAAGTAGTTCTCCAACATAGATATTATACTAAAGCATGAGTGTCATGGGAATGTGTAAGGATTTATTGATATTATTTTCATCCATATGCAATGGCCCTACTAGGTAGGAAGGCTCATGAGAGTGAACCTCCTCATCATCATCTATAGAATCAAACTCATGAAGCTCAAGAGGTGAAGTGGAAGTTGATCTTGGGTCTTCTTCTTTAGCTACAAGGTCTATATGCTTAAAGGAATGTGTACTTGTAGATATCTCCTCAATAGGAATCTCTATGTCACCAACATAGAGAGGTGAACATCCATTAGTATATTCTCTACTATCCAAGGATAGAATGTTTAGATCTCCTTTTACACACCCTTGTCCTTCATTTCCAACATCTTGCAATGACTTCCGCTCCCCTTCATCTCGCTATGTTTCATGGCTGCCACAAATAATATGATTTATACCTTCTTCATGCTTATTCAAAGGTAAATATTCTTATTCATCCATATTATATCATCATACCACCTAGTACCATGGTCACATACACCTAGGACACATTTTTATTTGTTTTTTACTTATGTCATATGGTCCAAACCTTGGTTATATTGGTCTAGCAAGGTATTTGGGGTGTTTTGGACTCATTAATGCACCCAAGCACACACATTCAAGAGACACATTCACCATAAATTATTATATTTCAGTCCTTGGTGCACTCCCACTCCTTAAAATGGGGCACTGGTTTGACCAGAGGCGCCCGTGCATTGTATTTGAGTGTTTTTTGCTCTTTTGGACCATTTGTTGCTACCTAGAGCCACTCAAACTCACCCATGTGCTCCATAACACCTATCCTACCGTCATTTATGTACTAGCATGCTTCACTCATGTTCACATGGCAATTCGTGACCATTTGAGGTAGTTTGGGAGCTAATTGGTCTAGCTAGGGTGGCTTGAGGTCCAATCTAAGCTTGCCACATGTATGCACCCAATTTGCCTCCAAAGGATAATGATTTTCTACTATTGTATTATAATTATTTTCCAGACATATTTACATGTTGTAAATTAATATATACTTCGGTTATTAACACTATTCCTATGTGTTAATTTTTCTCGTTTCACTGATTTTCTGCATAGTTTGTGAAAATTTTGATACTTTGAGTTGCAAACTAGGGCCTCCTCCAGAAAAATTGGAGTGTTTGCTTTGCAGGTAGTTCCAGTGTCTTTGTCACTCAGTGCGCAAACATAAATGGAGCAGAGTCATGTCTTTCTTACCCCATTCAATTATTTTTAATGGAATTCTGAAAAGGTGATCCAGCTAAGTTCAAAAGGCCTCTATAGAGAAACCATAGGGACTGGGAATGAGCCCGACTCTGTTGTGGAAAAATCGAAGTACTTCAATAGGTTCGATGAGGAATTCATGATGTTTTGTCTCAGTATTTCGAGCGATATTATATTGCATGTAGACATTCTTACTACACCCAATGGTGTCTGGCTCAATATTGAGTCACTATTTGGGAATACTGATGAGATGAGAGAACACCAACTCGAAAATGATTTGATCACATTGAGCCCAACTCACCTTGAGACGATCCAGTATTTCTTCACAAAGTTCAAATCCTTGGTACTTCAACTAAAATAGTGTTGCATGGAGAAGAAAGAGGAGAAATTGCTCTTGTCCCTTCTTTCAAATCTAGGCCCTGAGTATTCTGTTCTTGTCTCCACATTCCACTTGGGAAATATGGCAGTTCAAAATTGGAGAATGCGTTCACTAGTAGACTTCATGGAGTCTTTAACTCGGGAATAAGACAAATTGGTGAAAATGGGTACCATCAAATCCACCAAGTATCAAGACCTTGTTGCAGGTGTTTCAAATCAAGACAAAGGTGAGAATAAATACAAATATTCAAAGCAGCAAGAGAAGAAGAAGCATGAGAAGCCAAAATCTTCAGATGGGAACTCGAATCCTAGAAAGGACAAAGACGAGAAGAAGAAAGAGAATAAAAAATGCACTTATTGACAAAAACGTTGGAATCCAGAGAGTGCCTGTATGAATAAAACCATTGGCATTATGACGCAACTCATTTATAAGAAAAACATCCCCCTGCTAGAAGGTGCAAGGAAGAAAGAGGGAGGTTCAAGCTCATAGAAAAAGGAAAGATGCCATGCAATGGTTGTTGGATCTTCAGGATCTTCTTCATTCATCATAAATTTAGGTAAATCAAGGCACATGGATTCCATATAAGACTCCTTCTCGACCCTACATCCTTACAGTGGTCCATCCATCCCCATGGGTGATGACTTTGAGATCCCAGTGAAAGGGATTGGCAGGATCGAACTTAAGAATACGCACTTCAACAATGTGTTATAAGTTCCTGATATTTTAGAAAACCTACTCTCTGTCTATAAAATGACACACGCGGGTACATCCAAGAGAGTATCATTCACTCAAAATTATATGGATATTTCAAAAACTTCTACAGGCCAAGTTGTTGCAGTGGGTATTACTGACCATGACTCAAGGATGTATTAGTTCTCTCACATCCTTCCTTACTCCCAAGTGAATGTGCTCCTGTCACATGCCAATGAGACCATAAAAATATGGCATGAGAGGTTTGGATACCTCAGCTACATGTATCTTCAATCACTAAGAAAAGAAAACATGGTTGAAGGGATTCCAAGTATCAGTTTTTCCAAAGGCACATGCAAGGGTTGCATAGTGGGGAAACATTTTGAGTGCAAATATGACAAGGAAAAGGAAAGGAGAGCTATACAAGTGATTTATTTTATACATTAATATCTTACATGGCCTCTTACCACACTCTCCTATGGAAAATGAAGGTATTTTTTTACTTTCATGGATGATTTCTCAAGGTATTGTTGGGTGCATTTTCTCAAACAAAAATATGAAGTTTTTGAGACTTTCAAAGTGTTCAAGGATTTGGTAGAAAACTTGAGTGGGAATAAAATCAAGGTCAGTAGGAATGATAATTGAAAGGAATATGTCAACAAGAAATTACAGCAGCTATGTCATGGAAGTGGCATTAATATTCAGCATTGTGTTCCCTACACACCACATCAAAATGGTGTTGCAGAGCACAAGAATAGAGCTCTGAAAGAAATGGCTACATGCTTAATGAAGGCTAAGGATTTTTATCCTAATATATGGGATAAATCCATAAATTGTGTTTCATATGTTAATAAAATATTTCCAAACAAATTATTGGAAGAGAAAACTCCATTTGAGGCTTGGACTAGTCACAAGCCCAATGTTTCTCATTTCATGATTTTTGGCTTAAAGGCTTGGGCTAGAGTTCCTCCTGAGAAGAGAAAGACCTTGCAACCTCAAAGAAAGGAGTCCATAATGGTTGGATATGTTGAATATTGAAATAGATACAATCTCTTTTATCCCTCATCTAAGAAAACATTTATTGAAAGAAGTGTGCAGTTCAAAGAAGATCCCATGCAGGAGATTGAACTAGTCAAGGGGGAATGATCACATCGTCCACTCAATGATGATGTAATTAATTATTATTTCTCTAATTTTTCTTATTATGATATTTAATATGAATATTATGACATGAATTAATATAATTAATCAACAAAAATTCCAAAATGGGATCAGAAAACAATACAAGCAGCTAGTGATCTTGTTGGAGATCCACTAGACTCTAGGAAGACTATATCTCAATTTCACAATGCATTCTCCAATTATGATTCAAATATTTATGAGAGGTGATTCATTATGGTTGGATATTACCCTTAGTCATATGATTAAGAATCACATGAACCAATATGGAAAACAACCATGCAAGAAGAGTTCAAGTCTTTGCAAGACAATGAAACTTGGGTGTTGGTTCCTCTACCTTCCAAAAGGAAACTGGTGCAATGTAAGTGGGTGTATAGGAACAAAGTGGCTTCTGATGTTTCTTATGTAAATCACAAGGACATATTGGTTTCCAAAGGCTTCTATCAAGTCCAAGGAGTGGAATATACTGAGACATTTTCACCGATTGCAAAGATGGACTCTATCAGGCTAGTTTTGGCCACTACTGCATCTAAGCGATGGGAGGTTCACCACATGGATGTGAAGAGTGTTTTTATTCATGGTTGAATTCATGAGGATATTTATATTCATGATCCTTCACTTTATTTTAGGTTTAAGAAGTATCTCTATGGCCTCAAGCAAGCCCCTAGGTCTTGGTATGCCAAGATGGAAAGTTTTCTTCTATCACTAGGCTTTGAAAGATGAAAATATGATCCTAATGTATATTTCCAGAATTTAGGTGATTCATTGCTGCTTATAGTACTATATGTTGATGATATTTTGATCACTAGAAGTTACATTGCGGATATAGGTTCAATTAAGTCTTCATTGCATAGTGTGTTTTCAATGACTAACCTTGGATTGTTGAAACAATTTCTTTGCTTGGAAATTGAGAAATATGATGCAGGTATCAAGGTAAACCAATGAAAGTATGTTGCAGACCTATTATTGAATTTAAAAATTTCTGAATTTAATGCATCCAAGTATCGCTTCCTTTGGGGAGTGAAACTAGGTGATTTTGGTTCATCTCTATTGGTGGAAAGCTCACTATATCAACAGCTAGTTGGGAGCTTGTTGTATCTCACACACTCCCGACCAAATTTGTCTTATGTAGTAGGTTTTGTTTCAAGATATATGCAGGATCCTTATGAGATCCATTGGAAGGATGCAAATAGGATCTTGCATTATGTGCAAGGAACCAAACACTTCGGGATACACTATGATGCTAGCTCTCCACTAGAACTAGTTGGATTTTATGATTCTGATTGGGGTTGAGATTCCATGGACATAAATTACACTTTAGGTTATGTATTTATGCTTGCACATAGTCCCATATTTTTTTCAAGTAAGAAACAACACACTATATCCCTTTCATCGGTTGAGGCCGAGTATAGAGGAGCAGTGAATGCAACTACACAACGTGTTTGGTTGCAAGGCATTCTAGGAGAACTTGGTTTTGCATTTGATTCACACATTGTAATTTTGTGTGACAATAAAAGTGAAATTAATATTTCCACTGATCTAGTACAGAGACAGAGTACCAAAAACATTGATATGCACATGCACTACATCCAGAGCTTGGTGCATGAGAAGGTGATATCATTGCAGTATTTCCCATATGCAAAGAAAACTGCTAACATATTCACCAAGATCTTCATAGAGAAGAAATTCACCTATCTGAGGTCACTCCTTGGAGTGGGTTAGACATGGTGATGATTGATATTCACTTTCATATTTTTCTCCATGTCCATTTTAGAGGGGGTGTTTTTTTCCCATGAGTTTTTCCTCCTTACCTTGGTTATATGGACAAATAATTTTTTTGTAAGAGGTGACTTGATCTTTAGTTTCCAAAGCCTCAATTTTTGATGTGGTTACACTAATTCAAGATTAAGGGGGTGTGTTAGAGCATCATAACACCTAGTACAATGGTCACATACACCTAGGACACATTTTCATTTGTTTTTTACTTATGTCATATGGTCCAAACCTTGGTTATGTTGGTCTAGCAAGGTAATTGGGGAGTTTGGACTCATTAATGCACACAAGAGGCCATGTTTGATCATTAAGGAGAAACATGCACCATAATTTATGATAATTGAGTCCTTGGTGTGCTCCCACTCCTTAAAAAGGGGAACTAGTTTGACCAGAGGCGCCCATGCATTGTATTTGAGTGTTTTTTGCTCTTTAGGACCATTTATTGCTGCATAGAGCCACTCCCACTCACCCATGCACTCCAACACACCTATACTACCCTCATTTATCTCCTAACATGTTCATATGGCCATTTTTTACTTTTGAGGTTGTTTGGGAGCTCATTGGTCCACCTAGGGGGGTTTGTGGTCCAATCTAAGCCTGCCACATGTATGCATCCAATTTGCCTCCAAAGGCTAAATTTTTTATCCTATTGTATTATAATTATGTTACAAACATATTTACATGTTGGATAGTAATAGAAACTTCAGTTATTGGCACTATCCCTATGTGTTAACTTTTCTCTTTTCACTGCTTTTTTGCATAGTTTGTGAAAATTCTTGAGTTGTGAGGATTCCCTTAGATTCTAGATATTGTTTTAAATCATATTTTCACAATATATTGTATATTTAGTTGTATCATGGATCCTTCTAGTGACTGTGGATGGCTGAGGGTGTGCAACCATTTTCTCTTCATTTGTTTTTGCTCTAGGTGGAAAACATCTAGTTCCCACTTTCTTGCACACTTCGTCCACCATATGTGTAATCCTTTCCATTCTTGTACTATAGTATGGATATTTGAATAAATTTTTTATCTCAAGAGAGTATTACTCTCGAAACTAAAGGTGCTTCAAAATTCCATCACTCAGTCACCCAATAATCTGCAAGGTAAATAAATGGTTCCTTTGGCCTCCCTCTACAAGAGAACCCATCATGAATAGATCTTGACCTCACTACTTAATCATATGATGATACATAGAATTAATCATCATCCTTGTATTTGAAATTTGATGAAGTATTGCAAGGTGATTCTTCACCTATGGAATTGTAATCTTATTCATACAATTCACAATCACCTTCTTCAACTGAGATAGGTACCAATATCATGGATAAAAACTTGAACTTGAAAACATAATTTCCACAGGGGTATAGGAAAGTGGCTCTGGTACCACTTGTAATATACCCAAATAATATCTAAGGATATATCAACTCTAACACAAGGAAATAATTAGAATTAGGTGCTACGAAGAGACTAGCGTTGACTAGTTTTGCTCCAAATAGTGTTGAGATATTATTCAGTTCATAAAGTGGTAATCACATGTATGAAAATATATCATAGTTTCAGAAGATAAGAATATGGACCAACTTGGAGATTTGGCACACTAACTCTGACCAACTTAGCACACAATGAACTAGGTGACTCAAACTAGTATTTTTATCAGAAACCGAAGTGGATTTTTTACTATGAGAGGATGAGAGACATGAAATATCAGTTAATTGACTCTTTAGGTTCACTATATCAGGTTTGAGAATGTTTTTAGAATATTTAATAGGAAAACTAGTAAGAAAGGTTTTTAGGACTTCTCAAATAGCTTGGCTTCACGATTACTCAAACAGTTCTAGGATGGTTCGAATTATAAACATCAGGGATGTAATGTGTTAATTAGATTTTTAATGAGTGGAATCAAGTGGAATAATCGAATTTGGAGTTTTATTGATGTTTTTATGACTTTAACACTGAAACTAGCTCAATTTTCATAGCAATCTAGACTAGTTGCACACAAGAGGACAAGAAACCATATTTTATTCATTATAGAAAGTAAATAAAATATCATAGGTATGATATGACATCAACGGAATCCTTCAAAGATTGAATTACATCATAAATTTATGAGAGAGAAGAATAGAAGAATCCTCCTTGAGAAAGGACTGAGAATCATGAAGAATTGGACTGGAAGGCTTCTTCAGTTACTGCAATTGGATGGAAAGTCATTGGATCTAATAATAGGACCTGAAATAAACTCAATGATGAATACTAGATGTCCTTATCCTCATAGTAGAAGCATGGGGAACATCTCCCAACTTGGACTATGGGCACATCACCCAAGTCTTGTGTAGCATAATTCTCTCATATCAATACACAAACTGAAAAAATATTTGATAGTGATGCGCTATGCTTATTTTATAGAATTATTTGGATTCAAGGCCTAATTTACTCTTCATGCAGTTAAATTTAATCAACCAATGCGGCCTCATGAGTGGATAGAAATGTCACACCCCAGTTTTGACCCCATTTGCATGATGTATATAATGTAATTAATCATGGTGAGGAGCTAAAGGCAAAATCCCCACCATCGATTTGGTTGTGTATGTTTCGGCAATGGGGATAGTTGCCGATGGTATATCGTGCTATCCGACACATTATAATGTGGCATCATGTAAATACGCACATCAATTAAAATAAACCCACAACCAGCTACGGCAGTGCAACGTTAAAATGAAAAGGGCATGATTCCAAAGGATAAGGGTGTGGGGGATGTCAAACCTTGGTCTTGGGGGGGGGGGAAGCCTTGTGTCATCTTCCCTTGTCTCATCCACCCTCTCTAATGACTTGTTTTGTTAGTTGGGGAAGTTAATGCAGAGTGGTGGTGGGTATGGCAGGACTGTCCATCCTTGCCCACATGCCCACTCCACTAGCGGATTCTTCCTCTTCACGTCGCGTGGGGTAGAGGAATCCCTCTCTCCACTCTTCCATGACTCCATTCTTTCTCCATTCCTCCATTTTTTTGGTCTAGTTCATTCCTCACGCAGAGGCTGTTGTCTGTTCTTCCTCACGCCTGGTATTCACCTTCACGATTGTTGTGGTCTGTTCATCTGCGCGCATAGCCGGGTCTGTTCTCTCTCACGCAGAGGACAGTCGCTCTCTTCTCCTCACGCGCAATCTGGGATTCTTCATTTTGTTCTTCCTCACGTACCAGTATGGGTTCTTCTTTGGTCTATGCATGCAGCGGGCAGGTAGAACAGCCTCAAGGGCCCGATTTCTACTGTGTATGTGAGTTGCTGTGGTCTTTCAGCAACGATTCTGGCTGCTGTTGGTTTAACCCGTGATTCGGGCTTGTTGTTGGTTTCACCCATGTTTTGGGTTGCGTCATTCTTCCCCTGATTTTTGGATGGACTGTGTAAGTTTCCATTGTTTCCACTATGAGGTTGAGTTGTTGAAGTACCCTGGTTTGGGTTGTTGTTGAGTTATTTTCGCCGCGCTAGGGCCAAGAACAAATCTGAGTTGTCTTATGGCTTGAGTTGTGTTCACCGTTTGGTTGGGATCGTCAACCGGTCGTCTTGCCTTATTCACAGGGCTGTGAAGGGGTTATGTTGCTGTGGTATGCAGTGGTTGGTCTTCGGACTGTGTGAGTGGGATTAGAGGCTGTGCATGCATGAGAAGACTGGTGTTGAGGCCACCATCTTGGCATTTAGCCTATCCTAGCTCCTTGATGACCTGGTGAATCCCAACTGTGTTGGTTTGCTACTTTGTAAACCTTGGCTATGTGTAAGCCTGCATTGACCCTTATTCCTTAAGGAATCATTCCCAGCTCGGGGGTGGAAGTGTTTCTAAGAGACTAATGAGAACGCTGGCCTATGGTTGGGTGGAACGTTGCAGCGACGTAGCTGGTTGCGGAGCAAGTTCTTCATTAGAAGATAAGTACTGCGGACTATCTCATCTCTGCAATTGAATCTACTATTTCCTGAATTATGATGGACATGTTCAATGCTGGAATGTATATGTTTTCTTTCGTTGTATGTTGATGAATTATGAATCCTTGAATGATGGATTATGCATCTTAGCATATTCCCGTTATGCATTATGATCAAGCTTTTAATTTCAGCATTTATTCTTGTTCCTGGTTATGGCACTGTTTTCATGTCTTTTCATGTTCATGGGGCTGTTTGCCCAGATTTATTGGTGTTTGGTTGTGTCCTCTTCACCGGTCAGAGGGTCGGTGACATGACAAAGTGGTATCAGATTTCATGTTGCACCATGGGCCTGAATGGACCACCAGGATGCGATGACAGTGGTAGGATTTCTTTCTGCCCAGCAGGGATCGGAATCGAATGAGAGCAAACTTCCAAAAATTTGGCGAAGTGTTGAATAGTCGAAACGCTTAGAGGAATTGACTTCCGACGTAGTGGAAGAGCTAGTGGAATTGAATTCTGATGTAGCAGAAGGGTTAGATGAAAGCGCGCCTAATGGAGCAGTCGGAAGAAAATCACAGAAAATTGTCTAAGTGTCCGTCGGAAGAAAATAGCGGTTCGAGCATCCACCGTTGCGGATGGAAAAATGACTACGCGTCCGACGGGTAAGTTCTCCGACCGCCAATGCCATGAAGAAGTTTGAAAAATTTCTCCAAGTATAGAAATTGTCAACCATCGGAAGAAGTTAGTGGTTTGATGTTCTGCCATTGCGGAAGCTAAAAGCACTAGACTTCTGATGCCGGTGAAAGAATTAGTTCATCGATTGGAAGTATATAGTGTTTTATGTTCCGCCGCTGCGGCAGTGGATGGGACTAACTCACCGACAGAAATAAGGGATGGAGACGATCAAGTGGCGAAGAAGGAAAAATTTGAAAATTTTTCTAAGTCCGGGAATCATCGGCCATCGGAAGCAGAAAGTTCTTCGTGCATCCGCCGTTGCGGAATTCTAGAGCACTAGACTTCCGATGTGGAAAGGCCGTCGACGCCGTGAAAGAATTTAAAAAAAAAAATCTTCTAAGTAAGGAAAAACATCAGCCAATCGGAAGAAGATAATGTTTTGCAAGCCGCCGTTTTAGAAGCTGGAAGCATTAAGTCTTCCAACGAGAAGCGATTGCCGACGCTGATTAGGGTGTGCCATAGTTGATTTGGTCGCCGATCGGGAGAAGATCCAGGATTGTGTTCTGCCGTTGCGGCTATGGAAGGAATTAAGTCGTCAATCAATATGGTTTTTCCGATGCAACGGAAGAAGAGAAGGGAAGGTTTCGGCGGAGAGTAGTGGAAGACGGAGCCGCAGTTTCGGCAGAGATCTTCCAAAAGATAGCCGAAATGTTGGAAAAGAATAGGTGTTTAAGCATCCGATGTTTCGACAAGAAGAAGAAGAAAAATGAAATTGAAAATTTTTCTAGTATAGAAAACGTCGAAAAAATTTAGTTGATTGGAAGCCGATGAGCGACGTCGGATGAAGAAGTGGATTGAACATCCGTCGTTGCGGCTGCCTAGATGACTACGGATCCGACACGTCAGAAGAAAATAGAATATCGGATCATCGATGCGTAGTGCTTAGTGGATCTGACAGCTGATAGGTAGTGGAGGAAATTAGTTGTTTGGACTTCCGAAACGTCGAACTGATAGTCAGGATGAGAGCCGATTCTGCAGAGGAAAATTTGAGTTTTTCAAAGGGGATTTTCCAGCAGATTTCGACTGTTTTTCCATAGGATTTTTCAGCCAGTGGGGTTTATAGGTGGCTGAAGTTGGCACCCAGTCCAAAATGCAGTTGTATGCCAGGATTGGTGAAAATCTTCATTCTTAGAAGTGGTGTGGTTTTCACACCCAAGGTCGGAATGAAGCATGTGGATAGGCATTGGAAAGCTTATCCAGTAGGGAACAAGGGTAAGTCACCAGAATCTGAGCATGGAGCAGCAAAGTGCTAATGATGGATGCTACTATGAAATGGACAAATCTGGACAGTTGCATGCCCAGAGATAGTAAGGACTATGAAGGCTAATCAGTTGTTGTGTGGGAGAGTAATTCCATGCAAAGATGAGAGACTTGAAAAGGGAAGTTTCCTTAAAACCCTATCTTGCTGATTATAACTACATTTCCTAAGTTTTATGCATGAAATGCATGAGGATATGCTTTGCATACATAGGATATTAAGGATTATATATTTATAATAAACCACTAATGATAATCATTACTTTGATGTTGGCATTAGTGGAAAAACCAACGATGACATGGACCTAGTTGAATATGTCACTGATGCTGACAATTGTGACTAGAAACCCTATGGAGAAAGGGGATGAAGCAACAAGTCCAGGATAAATGTTGGTGAGCAAATTCCACAATATCCTGCAAAGGACCAACCAAATTGGTCATGTTGAGGGTGTAAGTAAGACCCATGCACGTAAGAGCTTGATTACGACAAATTCCATGGAATGGTAAAGGTAAGAGACCTCATACCATGTGGATATTTGAATATAGAAAGGTGTCATGCCTGTATATATTGATTGAGCTTAGTAGCCCAAGGAAAGTAAGTACCGACGATCTTGATTATAGTAATGCATCCTATATGAAGTAGTCATGGTTAGGCCATGCATGGTATGTTGAATGCATAGTATTCCGGAATCAATGCAAGGCAGCATTGAGTGGATATGCATTAGGAAGATTTTATAAATCTTGTAGTTATGCATTGAATGGATGCATACGAAGGGTGTGAGTGACTGATTGCATAAGTATAGGTGATAATGTTGTGATGCATTGCATGAATGCATTGAGATGAGTGCATTGAGATGAGTGCATGTGATATTATGAATAACTAATGGCTGAAATGATGAAGTGATGACAATTCAGGAACCATTTCAAAGGTTGTTATGAATGCAGGATAGTCATGATCAATTGGCTGCCAGAAATGCTCTATCGAAGAGCAAGGTGGTATGAATGATATGCTTGTGAAGTAAGGAGTATCTAAACATTTCATTTAATTGCATGAATGATATGACTATACCTTGCAATGTTAAGTATGGTAATGATTGCATGAAGTAAATGAGTTCTGGTAATATTGATGTGACTAACAGCTGAAAGTATTTGAATTTTATAAATTCTGAAAATGCTTCGGTAATGGTTGTAGCAATGAAAAGGTTATATGCATCCAGACTTACCAAGTGTTTGGTTGATTGAAGCTCATGTTTTAGGTAGATTATTTCGAGAATGGAAGTGAGAGGTACGACCTTGACCAATGCCATAATCTACCATATGGTATGCATAATAGGTTGTTAAATTCGAATTGTGAATTTCGGATTTAAGAAATTGCTGACAACTACTAGTCACTATTGGCTTGCATAAGAATGTGTTGGATGATTGAATCTCAAGTTTCAGGTAGATTATTTCGAGCATGGCAGTGAGAGGTAAGACCCTGACCAATGCCAAAATCTACCATGTGAAAGAGCCAAACCTTATGAGAAGAGTCTCATGGTTGTGAAAATAGTTGGTGTGCATAATGGGTTGTTAAATTTGAATTGTGAATTTTGGAAATTGTTGATGACTACTAATCACTGTTGGCTTGTATAATATTGTGGCAGGAGGATCACCTCATTGCCAAGCAAACTAATTTCTGTAGTAGACAGAATTGCAAATTCTTATTGAATTTAATTACTAATGTAATTGATTGGTTATGTAACAATCAATTTGGATTGTATTATCAGATAATGATTGACTATTTGGCTATTTGACGAATGTGCCAGGGGTGCACGTTGCAGGAAGATCATGTGTGATGGCCTCCAAGAGCCAAACTTCATGGGAAGGTTTTCCCTTGGAAATGGGTTTCGGGTGAAACGCCATTGGACATTTTGGGAATGTCTCATATGCACTACATGCTTGGTAGCAACATGAGTGAGATGGTATAAATTATGTCGGTAAGACATGTGTAAATATGAAATGTGAAAAGGAGTTGGGATGGAAAACTGAGGGACTGTTAACTCAGAGAAGGAGCCCCATTCCTCCTTAACAAAGGAATACTGCGTCAACAAATGGATAAGTGTTATGTGACCCTTGCTAGGAATATGCATGTTTGATTGTTGAATTCCATATGCAGAACATGTTTTGATTTAATATCCATTATGACCGATTGCTTGAATATGAATAGGGCCTCCATGTCACACATCAAAAAGGGGTGCACACTTTCCCGATGTCGGATCATGAAAGGGTTTTCAATATTGATTACACTTTAGGGAGTGGACACACTCCTGGTGTCTCAATACTTGATAGTGAATGATATGAAATGTGATTACAGTTTTAGAGCAATAACGCTGATGAGTCTGCTTGTATTGCTTGTGTTGACAGGCTAAATAGATGCAGTTGGGTGTTGCACCCAAAGGTAAAGGTAAAGGTAAAGGTAAAAGATAAAAGGTAAAAGGTAAATGGTTGTTGTGAGGGGTTGCGGAGTAAGGGTTATTGTTGATATAAGTGTGTGCTGGTATAAGTGTATGTTGGGCTGAGATATGCCTGAGGATCCATAGTAGATCCTAGACCTGGAAATGGTCACGGTAAAGTTCCAAGCCCAGTTCACATGAGGGTGTACTGGCTGGATATTAATTATTTGATGTTGTGGGGTAGCCTGCATGCTGACCTAACATCTAATTCCATAGGCAATCCCAAGGCTGCAAAGCGAAGCAGGATCTTGTGGACGAATGAGGAAACGCACAATACAGATAAGTATTGGATTGTTTTGCTTATAAATATACATGTGTATATGATTTGATTATGATGTTTTAAGCTCTTTTTTTAGAGATAAAACCGACAAGAATAAACTAAACATGTGAATCTATTCAGTGTTTGGATATAGGTATCATTGGAACCGAGGACCATGAGGGCATCCTAAAGGTGCATGTGGACATGTGACTGTCCTGGAAATCTCGGAATGAGCGGCAATGAAAAAGGGTTCTAGTGAGACTGAGAGGTTCCTAGCAATTGAGACAAACCATGTGGAGAGACTCCATGGTTTAGAGGTCTAGAATGGACCGAAGACACTAAGTGTCATGACCAAGAGAGACTGGTCCAGCATTCACGGTGAAGTGAAAGAGGCTGAGAGATGAAAAGCCACCGTAGTGGTGTGGTTTCCAAGACGGAACAAAACAAAGAGGGGAAAAACTCTTGCTTCTCTCTCTTTCCCTTTTGATTATATATATGTGTGTGTGTGTGTGTGTGTGTGTGCATTGTGAAAACAAAAGATTGTTGAATGCATGTACGACTGAAAATGGAATGTGTATATTTGCTTAAAGTAAATTGTGAATGTTGGAATAGTTAATTCCTTGCCCAAGAATGGACATGAATGAGCTCATGTGCCTGTTGGGAAGGCATGAAAAATATGAGAGTCTCCTTGATGAGACTTGGACTGTCATGCTGATTGGGTAATTAACTGACTGATTTTAATGTCTATATTATGCTTGGTCTGACAGAATTTCAATGGTGCATTTCACAGGTGAGAAAAGTGAAACCGGGTGGTGCACATTGATCATGGCAGCAGATCAAAAGTTGCTATACTTGGATGGAAGTCTCCTTCAAATGATTGCCAAGACCCAAGAGAATATTTTGGAGATGCTCAAGATACAGAGAAGGAAGAATGAAATGAACCCCCATATTTTGCAAGACTATATTGGTTTGCAAAGGGAGGTGAAAATCCTTCTGGGAGCAATTGGAAAGAGAAAGGAAGGTGGATCAGCGATGGGACATTCATCCAAGCGACCCATTGGGAAACGGTCCAGGCATGAAGACTCAAAGGAAATTGAGCAGGTAAAGATGAAGCAGCTAGTGAAATGCTGGGAATGCGGAGGACATCATTTACGCTGGGACTGCCCAATGAGGGAACATGATGAGGACATCAGTCACAAAGATCCTAGGATTCGGGATAAGCTGAAAGCTGAGAACTAGTGGGAGAAGTTCATGGAAGCTGAGGGGCTTTGTCTTGAATGTTCAAAGTGAATAACTGAATGTGGGACAGATCTGCAAAAATTTTGAAATTTTGATGTGCAATTGTATATGTATTCCTATGTATTGGAACACCGAGGACGGTGTTATTCCAAGGGGGAGGGGAATGTCACACCCTGATTTTGACCCCGTTTGCATGATGTATATAATGTAATTAATCATGGTGAGGAGCTAAAGGAAAAATCCCCACCATCGATCTAGTTGTGTATGTTTCGGCAATGGGGATAGTTTCCGATGGTATATCGTGCTATCCGGCACATTATAATGTGGCATCATGTAAAAAAGCACATCAAATAAAATAAAACCACAACCAGCTACGGCAGTGCAACTTTGAATGAAAAGGGCATGATTCCAAAGGATAAGGAGTGGGGGATGTCAAACCTTGGTCTTTTGGGGGGGGGGGGGGGGAATCCTTGTGTCATCTTCCCTTGCCTCATCCACCCTCTTTAATGACTTGTTTTGTTAGTTGGGGCAGTTAATGCGGAGTGGTGGTGGGTGTGGTAGGACTGTCCATCCTTGCCCACGTTCCCACTCCACCAGCGGATTCTTCCTCTTCACATCATGTGGGTCAGAGGAAGCCCTCTCTCCACTCTTCCACGACTCCATTCTTTCTCCATTCCTCCATTGTTTTGGTCTGGTTCATTCCTCATGCAGAGGCCGCTGTCTATTCTTTCTCACGCCTGGTCTTCACCTTCACGGTTGTTGTGATCTATTCATCCGCGCGCATAGCCGGGTCTGTTCGCTCTCACAGAGGGGACGGTAGCTCCCTTCTCCTCATGCGCAGGCTAGGATTCTTCGTTCTGTTCTTCCTCGCACACCAGTCTGGGTTCTTCTTTGGTCTGTGCATGCAGCGGGTAGGTAGAATGGCATCAAGGGCCCGATTTCTGCTATGTATGTGAGTTGTTGTGGTCTTTCAACCACGATTCTGGCTATTGTTGGTTTAACCCATGATTCGGGCTTGTTGTAGGTTTCACCCAAATTTTGGGTTGCATCGTTCTTCCCATGATTTTTGGATGGACTGTGTAAGTTGTCGTAGTTTCCACTATGAGGTTGAGTTGCTGAAGTACCCTGGTTTGGGTTGTTGTTGAGTTGTTTTGGCCACGCTAGGGCCAAGAAAAAATCTGAGTAGTCTTGTGGCTTGATTTGTGTTCACCGTTTGGTTGGGATCGTCAACCGGTCGTCTTGCCTTCTTCACAAGGCTGTGAAGGGGTTGTGTTGCTGCGATATGCAGTGATTGGTCTTCGGACTGTGTGAGTGGGATTAGAGGTTGTGCATGCATGAGAAGACTGGTGTTGAGGCCACCAACTTGGAATTTATCCTATCCTATCTCCTTGATGACCTGGTGAATCCCAACTGTGTTGGTTTGCTGCTTTGTAAACCTTGGCTATGTGTAAGCCTACATTGACCCTTATTCCTTAAGGAATCATGCCCAGCTCGGGGGTGGCAGTGTTGCTGAGAGACTGATGAGCACGTTGGCCTATGGTTGGGTGGAACGTTGTAGCGACATAGCTGGTTGCGGAGCAATTTCTTCATTAGAAGATAAGTACTGCGGACTATCTCATCTCTGCAATTGAATCTACTGTTTCCTGAATTATGATGGACATGTTCAATGCTGGAATGCATATGTTTGCTTCTGCTATATGTTGATGAATTATGAATCCTTGAATGATGGATTATGCATCTTAGCATATTCCTGTTATGCATTATGATCAAGCTTTTAATTTCAGCATTTATTCTTGTTCCTGGTTATGGCACTGTTTTCATGTCTGTTCATGTTCATGGGGCTGTTTGCCCAAATGTATTGGTGTTTGGTTGCGTCCTCTTCGTTGGTCGGAGGGTCGGGGACGTGACAAGAAACTTGCCTTCCTTTCTAATCTTTTCTTTTTGCTTTAGTCCTTTACTACTTTATCCTTATTTTTCTACTTTATTCCACTTTTCTTCTTTTGACTTGCTTTATCCTTCTTTCCCTGCTTTATCCTACTTTTATGATTTATCCTATTTTTCTTCTTTATACTAATTTCCTGTTTTCCTGCTTTGTGCCAGCTTTCCTTGTTTTTATTTTGTTTCCTTTTTATTTTATGCTTTGGATGCTTTCTTCTTTCTTTCCTTCTTTTGCAAGATAATATGTTTTATCCTTTATTTCTTATTTTTCAAGGTTCCTTTGGTCAAACCTTATCTCCTAATGCACCCCACTTGGCCCATTATCCTTATTAATTTAATTAAGATAAAATTTATTCATATAAAATAATTTATCTAATAGTGCCTCTTCAACTTTAGGATTTAATAATTGCTACTATTAATTAATTTCCTTATTTCAAAGCATAATCCCAAGCAATTAATGAAATTTATTATTAAAACCATAGGGAATAATTGGCTAATGGAATTATCCATATGCCACCAAAATGGGGACATGACAACTAATGAAGATAAATCAACATGCATAAAGAAAGAGGTCATGTTTACAGATGGTGATCCTATAAAAGAACAATACCTATTGTTCTAAATAGTTTGACATAAAAAAACCCAACATTGTGGATAATATTGAAGGGGAGTCTAAATAATAGGAAAAGAATATCAATGATAGTAGAGTGGTGGCTTGGTAATTCATTAAGGAACATGGGAAGTGTTACTTTAGAAAATTTCAAGAAATGTTCTAGTTCAAGGAAGTGTCAACATAGCGTAAGGGGGATCATTGTTAGTCACAATCAAGTTAAGTTATTGTGTGCAAAGGAAAAAATCATCAACAAAGAAAATTCACAGAAAAGAAGCATATTACTAGGGGTAACCAGCATAATCCGAGTAGGAGCAAGTGAACAAAGTTGCTTCACTCATTTTGTCATTTATGTCAAAAGGGGAGAGAGAGAGTTGAAGTTGTGTCCATCAATGAAAAAGGGGATATTATTGGAATAAGTTGACATTGATTTCAAATAGTGTGTCATTGATGTCAAAAGGGTAACTATATTTGTGGTGTTTCCATTGGTTTCAAGGTGATAATGATAATGTAGTTGTGGTAGAGATAGATTTTTGGGGTAATGTTTGATGAAGCCTTGAATCCCCTAAATAATAATCTAATGATCCTAAGGAAATCCTTGAATAATAAGGCTTTTCAAAAGTGTATATAACTCCAAAGTGGTCCACTTATGGCCTAGTGATTATGCATGATCTTCATGAGAAGACACTTTGACTTGTACAAAAATCATACAAATCCCCTAGAGAAGCCCCTAATTATCATGATAATGTGGTGTGTAAAGAAGTTCCTAAAGTGTCCCGAAGAAATGTGAATAATTTCCAAAAGAAATTATGTTGGTTGTAATGTCCCTTCTTGGAAGGACATTGAAAGTGTTGACCTTGTTAAGTGCCTAGGGGATAAATATTGATTTAATTAAATAATGCCTATGGAATTTTTAATTAATTAATACTATGGAGGCATGTAATAGGTTAAAATTCCAATTTTTATTTTTGTATCCAATTAATTATTATGAAAAATAATTAATGTGGAAATGAGTTGTCCTAGGTGAAAAGGATGGCGCATGTGTCCAAGTGGACCATGAGTTGGAATTCAAAAATGACAACCTAGAGAAAACCAAGAAAATTATAAAAAGAACTAAAGCCAAAAGATAGAAACTACAACAAAATAAATCTGTCATAAAAAAGATCGAAATTTGCAAAATCAAGGTAGTTTTAAAAGAAGGAAAGTACAAGAAAAGTAGTCAAACACAAAGAAGGAAAATTTTGGTCAAGGAGAACATGGTTTCCATTTTGGTGAAAGGATGCAAGCAAGGAAACCTCATCAGTCATAAAGAAGGAAACTTTTGCTCAAGAGGGATAATTTCCACTTTGGGTTGAGTGATGCAAGCAGGGAAACAACATCTTAAGGATAGACTTGTTATTTTCCTCAAGGAGGATGCATTCATGGATTAGGGTTAGGTTTTGCAAGTGGATAACTTGCTCAACAGGTGAATTAATTGCTCGACAATTCACTCAAGTCTATAGAGGAATGATTCCAAATCAATTTCATAGTTTGGATTGTTAATTTTTTGGTGTTGAGTGAAGCTAAGATTCAAGTTTGTGTGATTAGCCTCTGTCCCCTTGGGTGATATGCCCCAATTCTCCATTCCCTTATCTTATATCCTTTTCCATTATTCAGTGCATATCAAAGAAATATAAGGATAATCCATCTAATACCCATCTCAAGCTCTAATAACTTTTATTTTTTTAAGTTATTTTACTGAGGATATTTAACTAAAAGAATAGAAAGAACAACAATACATAAAAGATACACAAGAAACAAAGACTTTCATCGGGGAAACCATAAAGAAGAAAACCTCGCAAAATTCCTCAAAATAGTTCCATCACAAAGATAAAATGACAATATATAATAACCCAAGAACAATATGTATGCAACAGCTCTTTGTCCCTCCTCTCCCTCTCTCTCCTAAAGAACACATGAGAGAGCAAGTGAAGTGTGTTACAAATGAGGAGGGTGCTTCCCTATTTGTATTCTTTCATTGAGGGGTTAACTCAACCACTAGGTCAACCAAGTTACTTGTGGGAACAACCTAACTAAGAATACACATAAATACATTTTCCTTTATTTAACCTTGGGAATATTTCCCTAACTTACAACGAAGGGTTTACCTCAGTGACCATACACAATGATGACATCCCCAAAGGAGTAACACACATCCCTGATGGGGATACAATAATATACAATAGTAATATACATCAGAATATCTTCTGAAGTTACAATTACAACAACACTCCCTCTTAACTAGGAAGGTATTCTCTCACCACATCCATCAACACATCTGGTCATCATCACTGAGTCATCATCATCAGTGCTTCCATTTTCCTCATCTTATCCAATATGTCGCCTCTATCCATCATAAGAAGTTTCTAAAAATATAGCCCTTTTTCATGTCCGATGTAAACCTAGACCCCATCTAGGTCTTCATCATATCCATAAGGAATCCATCGCTTAGGTATATACCAGGACCATTATTTACATTTCCACTGCAATAACCTGTGTATCCTACCGTCTTCTCATCATATTAGATCATCGTGTAGGTACAACCCATGACCTTATTTACATTGCCACTTCAATAATATTTGTTTCCTACCATCATCTTGTCGCCATCACATAGGTGCATTCTAGGACCTTCTTTAAATTTCCATGGCAATAACCTATGTTTCCTACCTTTATCTTTTTGTATCCATATCATCTCGTTTGTCCTACAAAAAATAAAACAAAGCACACAGATCATAGACCAGATGCATACCACCTTCATTTTATCAACATAGGAACATGTTGAGATGTCACCAAGACAATCCTGCATCTACCACTATGTGAAAACCTTCTAGGAGCACACTCAGTGCATTACATCTCTCCACGATCAACCTGCATTCTACTAGTAAAGGAGAACCACCTAGGTGAACATCATCTACTTTGTGACCTTATCATATCAACATGGGAACACACACACACATATATATAAGGACTTATTATGACCAAACAACCTGCTACATCAATACTTTTACATTCTAGGTCAAACTCAAGGACTTATTACATCTGAACAACCCGCGTCCAAGATATCTTATGTTCATACAACCTTCGAGGCGTATTACATCAGAGTAACATGCATACCACGCCAGGGCTCTTTTTTCACTCGGACAACCCACTAGAATTATTACATCCAAATAACCTATGTACCATGCTAGGACTCATATTTACATTAGGATAACCCGTATCAGGACAGATTACGTCCAAGGATAACATGTGAGCTTCTCCAGGACTAATTACATCTGAGGACAACCTACAGGACTGATTACGTCTGAGCATCCTGCTTCACCGGGATTTTTCCCACTCGAACAACCTTTCTTATTTCCCATGTGAAATGTCATGCATCTGTGTATTCTGGGATCTCGTTATTCTAGCATAGAAACATATCAGGAATGATTACATCCAAGGATAACCTGCGAGATTTTTCAGGAATGATTACATCGAAGGATAACCTACAGGACTGATTACATCTAAGAAACCTAAAATCTTTGCCATGATTTTACGCTTAGACAACCTATCTCTACATCTATGCTAGAGCTCATCACTCCCTCTTTCGAGAGGTCTCATCCTAGATCACACCAAGTCTTTATATGAAGAAATCGAACTTCACTTTGGATATTTCTAGCATAGAATCACATTAGGACTAATTACATCCAAGGATAAGCTGCAAGATTCACAAGGACTTATTACATATGAGGACAACATACAGGAATGATTACATCCAAGTAAGCTATGAAATACGCCATGAATTTTACACTCGGATAACCTGTATCTCCAGCTATGATAGAATTCATCCCTCCCTCTTTCGAGGGGACTCTATCTAGATCACATACTGGAGATTCACTTCTCCTTGCTGCATCATACAAAAATTTAATTCAGATCAATCAAATCAGATAGTATCTTTTAAAAACATATTACCTCACAACTAGTCGATCAAGTGGCAACATATTCTTCCTCGTTTGTACTCAGCACCATGTAGGACTGCATCATGCCAACCTAGTATATCATACTAGATCTCAAACTGAAGAAGAAAATGAAGGTGCTCTTCCTTTCAATGGTGCTTCCTACCCATTCCAAATCAACATATACGTGTAGGTTAGTCTTCTGATTTGTATCATACTTGAGCCCATAATAAACTATACCCTTCAAGTACCTCACTACATGCTTTGCAGCAACCAGGTGAACATGTCTCAGATCCATCAAGAACTAGATCAAGGTGCTCATAGCAAAGCATATGGTCAGTATTGTATTTGTTAGATACATCAATGAGACAATCATCTAACGATACATCATGGCATCAACCAACTATGATGAAGCATCACATAAAAGCTTCAAGTTTGATGCCATAGGTATGGCTATCGCCTTGCACTCCAGCATTCTGGATTTATTTAGAATATCCACTACATACTTTCCTTAACTAAGGAAAATCCCTTCTGCATTCTGCGACATCTCCATGCCTAAGAAGTATTGCATCATCCCTAGGTATTTCTTTTCAAACTAGGTGGCAAGTATCATCCTTGCATCTTCAATGAGTTCATCCTCTCCTGTTAGGAACAGGACATCGACATACAGTAGGAGAATTATTGGTATTTCACCTTCAACATTGAAGTAAAGGGTGGAATCCACTATACTCTTAGTAAATAATAGGCCCATCAATAAGTTTTCCATCCTATTGTACCATGTCAAACTTGAGGATATTCTGTAATCACTCCCTCGAAAGTGGAGTATCATTCTCCCTCTGCATTTTGTACTCTATGTATTGAAACATTTTGTATTGGAGTGACAAATAGCTTCCTCTACTATTGATCTTCTATGTATCCATATAAGGTCACTAGATACCAAGATCCTCTATCTTGGACTTTGTTGAAAAGTTCCTCTTGCACCCATCTGTGAGCTTTGTTGGGTCCTCACTTTACCCATTTTTTCCATACTATGTTCCATCCTTTTCCCGTATTTTTACCCCTGTTTTGCAGCTGAATCTTTATCCTTCTCATACAAAAAAGCATAAAACATATTAGGTATAAATAATTATTTATTATTTCATTTTATTCTTGGTTTTATTTATAATCATGGATTTTACCTCTCATTGTGTTGATCTGTCCATTATTTGAAAGAAAGATTCAAAATCACAGATGGTGCAACAACAACAGTTGTCATATCCAGATGGTGCAGCTCCAATAACTCATTATATTTGGAAGTCAGACTTACTTGGAATCAGTACCTGCTCAAATGAAGTGGTTAAAATTAATGCAGAAGGAATATTGGATGTGCTTTCATGGTTGCAACTGAAACTCCCCAAGAATATTCTCTAATTTGTTGGGCATGTCAGTTCGTGGACCATCTCAAAGTAAAAGCTTATTCATTCCTGGTATGATTTTGTGCAAGGATTGTTATTTGTAACTGTCTCGATTATTTGGAAGCCTATAGATCAAATATATTCATGGCTTCCCGAAATTGATGTAACAGATTAGCTTTTTTGTTGTATAAGTATACGCAAGCAGGAAGAGCCAATGGTTCGGTTCATTCGCAAGTCATAAGAAACACAGCAGAGTTTCTGTGACTGTAACTTCAATTCTTATATTAATATTAGAGTGACAATTCTCATTATTCATCTGTTGCAACCTTTGTGAGTTTTCAACAGCATCTCTGTTTGAAGGCCAGGGCCAGCCTTCTAATAGAGTTGTTGGTAGTTTAGATATTGTAGTTTATTTTATTTTTGTTTGAGTGTGGAATTTCAGTTTGATATACTTTCATGGTTAGTTGCAACTAAATTTGTTTAGCGATTGCATCTGTTGGTTTTCCTTTGGTTTTTTATAGGTGATTTGGTGTGATAGTAAACTGTGTAGTTAGTTTTACTTTTATGTAGAAGTGTGTAGTATTTGTCACAGACTTTCTCAACCCTATGTGTGTGGGCTATTTATCTTTCTATATTTTTCCTAATTAGATAAGTCCTTTTCTTTGATGAATTGGTTGTTTGATTAATTAGTAGAGATCTTTCTGATTTGGTAGATTAGACTTTCATTTCCTGCAAAATTAATTCTAGGTGGATTTATCTTTAGATCGTAAACCTTCAAATTCGTATGATAGGAAATAGAAGTTCTTTCCAATTCCTAGATGGGTAATGTTATTTTGATTTCTTATAGGGAGATTAGTTGGCTAAGCAGTAACTAGAACTAAGTGACTTTATTTTACTTATAAAATAATGAACATGTCTATCCATATACTTTGCTAATTACCTTTGAAATAATAAACTTCCCATGGTTGACAATTAAATCTTGAACACTCTTCTTGTTAAGCAATTAATGAGTATATAGAGTGCCAAACATTTTGGCGCCATTGTCGGGGAAGGTAATTGGTAGGCATAGTTAGTAGTCAAATTGATTCATTTTCTTTAGGAGGTATTATTTTAACCTTGCATGATTTATAGGTTTGCATGAATATGAGAAGAACTCAATGGGATATTCACAGAAATCCCAAAAATACTAACTTGGAAGGTGGTAGAGATCATGGTTGTAGCCCGGGATTAGGGAGAAATACAGTCGTTAATGAACTAGTTTCTAGGGCTAAATCTTCTACTGGATCTTGAAATCAAGGACCATCATCTGTCAGAAGAGGCCCTATTTCTCTTAGGCTGGAAGCATCAATGTCAACAGTGGATAGAAAAGTAGGAGCTGCGATGCCATTTTTTGTACCTGTGGATGAAATTCAAGGAGATAGGGGAATTTATGTGGGAATAGGTGAGCCAGAGATGGTTTACCAAATAGAGGAAAAGTAAGTTACAAAAGAGGATTGGTTACAGTTTCGAAAGAAGCTTGAACATTATAAGAAATGAAATTAGGAAGTGGGGGATCTATACATGAATAATGAACGTCACCACAAAGATCGTGAGGAAGAAGTGGGGGAGAATCATGATGATAATGGTGACCTCCAGCATGAGGATATAGTTTCCACACTCCAGTTCCCCATTCGACAACCAATAGGAAATGCCCCCATGAAGAATATTTCACCCTTAGTGTTACCTCGCTTTCATGTGAAGGCCACAAAAGATTCAGATGAGTTTCTCTTTGAGTTCGGCATTCTCTATCGAAGTATTTACTACACCTCTAGTGAGAAGAAGCTGAAACTATTTCTTGCTACCTTAAAAGATAATTCCCTATGTTGGTTCATGAGCTTGGGTGGAGAAATTGTCGCAACTTGGGAGTAGATGAAACAGGTGCTTCTCAAAAAGTATCAAGAATATTGTAGGACAAAGGATAAGAGAGAAGAGTTATTTAAAATGGTGCAAAAATATAAAGAGAGTTTAGAGCATTTTGTGGAAAGGATTCTTTATAATGTACATAAGGCAGGACAAACCACTATTGGAAGGGATGTTCTTAAGATGATTCTTCTACGATGAATAAGAGACGACTATCTGGACATGCTTAACTTGTTAGGGAAGGGAGATATATCCAAGGAATCCTTTGATCACATTGTGTATTTATGTCGATGATATTCTAGGGGATCTACCCCAACCAATACAAAGGATTGAGACGTTTTCTCACGTGCACATAAGTCAGCTGAAAAAGGAGCTACTCGGGAAGAGATTGGAAATCTCCTCAATAATTTCAAAACTGACATGATGAGTTCCATGTCTTCATAATTGGATGTTTTGAGAGAAAAATAGAAACAAGTGGTTGAATATATGGTACTTGGGGTGTTCTTCCCTAAGTGTAGGAAAAAGCACCCACTGAAAGGATGTCCACTTGATAAGGCATAGGTGTGTGGATTGTGTGAATTAGGGCATGATACCAATGATTTCCCCTCAATTTTGGAAGCCAAAGCAGTATTTCAGGAATCCAATGTAGATATGTAACACACCTATTTAATTTCGCAGAAGAAGTCATGGCAACAACGAGTTCCAGGTATGCATTCTGAGCCTACTCATTTCAATTCATGAAATAATTTTAATAATCAATTTCACCCATCATAATCATATCCTAACACATAGTGGCACTATTCTTCACAACCTACAACACCATATCCATACCCCTAGACTTCATGGGAACCATAACCAAACCAACAAGCTCCCTAGTCTCGGGGATGGAGAAATCTGTATCAAGGAAACCAGTTTCCTCATAACTATCTTTCGCATAACCAACCATCCTATCCATAGTATCAGCATCCTCAGCTGCAACTCCCAAACAACGTTGCACCAATGGGCCCACTGCTCCACCCTAATTTTCCTACTTAACCTAAACCCAATCCCAAAAATAAGGCAATGCAACAATTTGAAATTTCTACCATGCCAGCTTACTCCATTTCCCCTCTCCCTTGCAATAATTTACACCTATGCTCAGGGAGAGTAGTGGAACTAATAGTCATAGAGGATTTCCATCCTTAGTTACTGATGAAGGAATGAATCCACCATTTTGAAATTCATTTAGTTCAGTGATCCCCATCATTGAAGATGCTGAAATACCAGCTGAAACACCATCTAAAATGCCAATTGAAATACATGACGAAACAACAGTTGAAACACATGCAAAGACACACACGAAAACACAACTTACACAGTATTCGAAAGAACCTAGTTTCAACCTCCTAGGAAAGTTGAAAAATATTTATGTAAGAATTCCATAGTTACAAGCCCTGCATGACATATCTATTTATGCCAAAACCGTTAGAGACCTAGTTATAAAGAAACTAGGAAGGAAACCGAGACACCCCTCTATAGTGCATGTCGTAGGATAGTTATCTGAACTAATGATGGGGAAATTCCCATTGGCCAAATACGTTGATCTAGGTAACCCCATTGTCACAGTCTATATTGGACATATTCAAATCAATAATTTTTTTCTTGACTTAGGTGCGTCAATAAATGTTATGACTATTGAGACCTTAAAACAATTAAGACTCACTAATCTCAGGCCTACCCCAACTATCCTAGAGATGGCTGATAGATGTACCATTAAACCATAAGGGGTTGTGTACGACGTTGTAGTCTCCATTTATTCATGGGATTACCCTTTATACTTTGTTGTTTTATAGCCTAAGTCATAGCTAGGGGGTCACCCATTGATCTTGGGGAGGCCATGGCTGGCTACAGCAGATGCATACATTAGCTTTAGATTAGGCTCCATGACAATTTTTGATGGAAGTAACATTAAGAATATGACTTTATATGCTCCAGCTAAATTGAGCATAGACATTGAAACTTCATTGTGGATGGACTTAGAGGAAGAAGAAGGTATTCATCCTTTACTAACAATTGGGAAAGCCTTGTCCTTTAAGACATAAACTGAATATGATACCATCTATAATTTCATTAGCAAGCCTATGTATGTCATGAAAAGAGCCTATCAAATCTTGGATAACACAATGGAGAAATGAGAACATGAAAAACTCACAGAAGAAACCTTAGTTAGTAGTACCAAATTAATTCCAGTAATTGATAATTCCAAAAGTGTTCTAGTAGAAGTTGACTTAGGGAAAACATTGAAAATCAATCCTAATCTCAAATTGATGAACTGGAACGCCTCGTTACCCTGCTGACATGGGATAAATGGGATTTTTCATGGGAGTACATAGATATGATGGGAATTCCCTCAGTGCTTTGTACCCACCACATTTACATAAAAATTATTCAAAGCCTCCATGACAACACGAGCATAGAGTGAACCCTAACATGAGAGATATTGTGAAGGAGGAGATCCAAAAAATTCTAGAGGAAAGATTTATTTACCCAATTTTAGACACTGAGTTGGTTTCCCCTCTTGTTATCGTACACAAAAAGAATGGGAAGTGGTGAGTCTGTGTGGATTACAGAGAACTCAACAAAGCAACAGAGAAGGACCATTTCCTTTTGCTTTCCATCGATCAGGTTCTGAACACCCTATCTAGAAAATAGTTCTTTTCCTTTTTGGATTGTTTCAGTGGGTATAACAAAATCCATATTTCCCTTGAAGACCATGATAAAACCACCTTCACATGTCCCTGGAGCACCTTTGCATACAGGGTGCTTCCCTTTGGGTTGTCTAATGCGTCGACCATGTTTCTACGAGCTGTAAGTGGAATATTTTCTGAAATGGTGAACGATTGTATGGAAGTATTCATGGATGACTTTACTCCTTATGGCAATAGTTTTGATGAAGAACTCGAAAACTTGGAAAAATTTATGAAACATTGTGAATAGACACACCTATCTCTGAGAACCAAAAAATGCCACATGATGATGAGTGAAGGTGTGGTTTTGGGACATTTTATCTCTGTTGCAGGTATTTAGGTAGATCCAGCCAAGATAAAGGTAATTTAAAATATCCCTATCCCTGGGTCATAGAAAGAGGTAAGAAGTTTCCTTTTTCATGCTGGTTATTATAGAATATTCATAGAAAAAATTTCCAAGTTGGCATCTCCCCTATTTACTTTACTAGTGAAAGATGCCCAATTTGTGTGGACAGATGCATGTCAGGAAGAATTTTCATAACTAAAGATGAGGCTATCTACAACACCCATATTGAGGGGGGCTAATTGGGCCCTTCCTTTTCATATTTATTCTAGTGCTTCAGACACATCCATTCGAGCAGTTCTGGGAAAGTAGGAAGGTCATATCCCGTACGCTATCTATTAGGTTAGTAAGACTCTGTCTCCTGTTGAACTGAACTACACAGTAACAGAGAAGGAATTCCTTGCTATCGTTTATGCCATCAATAAATTTAGACATTAAATTACTGGATACCCTAAATTTGTACATATCAACCACTCAACAATTAGATATTTGATGAGAAAACCTGTTACTAATGCTAGAGTGACTAGGTGGTTGTTGTTACTCCAGGAATTTGACATCACTATTATTAACAGACCAGGGAAGGAGAACGTAGTTGCATATTTTCTATCTCGACTGACTAATAACGATGATGATACACCAGTCAAAGATTCTTTCCCTAATGAACATTTATTTGCAGTCTCAACCTTTTCCCCATGGTACGTTGACATTGCCAATTATTTGGTTGTAGGTATACTTCCATCACACTTGTCCAAATGAGAAAAGAGAAGAATTATACAGCAAAGTGCGAGGTACTACTGGATCAAACGGCACCTATTTTACATAGGATCTAATTTGGAAATCAAGCGATGTGTGAGGGAGGATGAAATCCATAGTATTTTGAAAGCCTTCCATGATGAGGCCTATGGGGGGAATTTTTTCGACAAAAGGATATGCTGTAAATAATTGAGGATGGGCTATTTCTAGCCAGCTATATTTTAGGATGCAAGAAAATATGTTTAGGCCTGTGATAGCTACCAGAGAATGGGCCAGCCAGATATATTAGATCAGATGCCACTTCAGCCACAGATGTTCGTTGAACCCTTTGATATATGGGCCCTATATTTTGTAGGGCCTATCAACCCTCCATCAAGACACAAAGTTTACATTCTCATTTGCAACAATTATATGGCCAAGTGGGTAGAAGTTGTGGACTTGTGTTGACTATATGGGCAGACCCGGGTTTACTTATTATGTGCCAAAAACACCCCTAATTCACTGGCCCTTTCGGCAACAGACCACAAAACGGCCTGAAGTCTCACCCAAAGTGATCTTATGGGTTGGCAGAAGACTCAGGTGTCCTCAACCAAGTTCTGTAGCATCTTGGTGTCTCGCGGCTCTTCTTAACTAGCAATATCTCTCTGCGATGCGCGGTTCTCTCTTACTCATGGACTCTGACACAGGGAGGACTCCTATTGCATCGTAGCGACTAGGATGATGCGCAAACCCTCCCCTCCATAGTTCTTACTATCTGTGATATCTCACACCGTAGCTCCTCTGACAGTGCGATATAGCCTACTGTCAACACAATATCTTCTATAGTACAGCCCACTGCGACCCTCACGGTCCAAAGGCTATCTCACTGGGTGAAATGACTTAGCTAACTTTCAACAAGATATTTAACACTCTAACTTGAACTTCCACACTTCAACACACTCTACCTCAACTTATACTTAACTGGCCGAATAAGTATACTGGAAACACCTTAATAGAATGAATTAGTACTGAGCGGAACACACACTGATGAACTCATATGCATACACTTGATACATGTAAATCCACCTTTAACCTTCTCTAATGCTGTAACTAAATGAGGACATACGGACATTTACTAACTAAGATACAACATTCATGTAACAAATAACAGATATCAACTAGTAAAGCACAATCACATGAAATAATCACATAACACACTAGTTTTACGTGGTTCACTTCCAGGGTAGAAGCTACGTCCATAGAACTGTGTTTATTATATCTTGAGAGAGTACAGAGTTCTGCTGCAACCTGTTGTGCAGCTAGAGATCTTCTGGGTAACTCCGCACTCACTGCCTGGAGCCCTTCTCTCCTAGATCTCTTCTCTTTCTCTATATTTCCTTCTTACAATATTCTCTCTCTCTCTCTCTCTCTCTCTCTCTCTCTCTCTCTCTCTCTGTCAATCCCTGCGGATTGTTACATACATACTCCTGGAATAGGCTACTGGTTATAGTAAGGTAACTATGGAATGAATAGCAGAACCAAATCTCGACTCTACTACAATACAAAATAACTGTGAGCTAACACACTAACTAGCTACAGGTTATCCGACTAGCTCAATAGCTACTGAGCTAACTGACTGACTAGCTACAGGTTATCCGACTAGCTCAATAGATACTGAGCTAACTTACTAACTAGCTATAGGTTATCCGACTAGATAACCTTTTACAATACAATTTACATCCCTTTATAGGCGGCCTGAAGGTCTCGCCATTACAACACTGTGGGTCTATCCCAACAATAACCCAAAAACCCTAATTGTGACAGTCGGTCTATCTGTACTCGAACTGCCGCAAGTTATACCACATCTCTCTACAGTCTTCCACGCTTCTCGGTGCTGATTGTGGGTACTGGGCGTCACTTCCTTTTCTATCCTTCATCTTCAATACCTTGGCCTCGTTGCCCCTTTTCCTTTATGAGGGTAGCTGAGCCCTCCTGTCTTCGCCGCTGCCTTGAATGCAGTGGGTAAGCTCTCTCTTCTCAGCTGCTTCCTTGAATGCAGTGGGTGAGCTCTCCCTTCTCGACCACTCAGGTACTGTCGTCTTCTTTGAATTCTCTGCCCCGATAGTCACAGTTTTCGGCTCTGATCTGCAGCTAGAAACATGCTACGGCGTCGTATCTTTACCTTATCTCTTATATCTTCACCAAAACTGTCTATCTGCCAAAATGGCAGCTTCTCCTGTAGCTGCAGGACCCTACTCCAACAGTCCCCTAACACTTACTTGGGGCTCGTCCTCAAGCCACTAATAGTGGGCTTCTCCTGCTGTACTTTCTCCTTGGCTTCCTGCGAAGAACCTGTCTTCCTCCAAGGCAAGCAGCTGCGCTAGCCTTTCATTCGTCGTATCTGTGTCTGTCATATTGGTGATCTGAGCAGTTCTTAGACTAGGCATAATATACTCCATAGGCATAATATCCTCTTGTCCATACACCAAGCTGAAAGGTGTATGTCTTGTAAGTTTCTTGCATGTAGTCCTATAAGCCCATAACACAGCATTAACCCTAAGGTCCCAATCGTTTCTTTGGCTGTTGTAGATCTTAGTAAGAGAATTTTATAGAATATTGTTAAAGGCCTCCACCGTACCATTATCTTGTGGGTGGTAGGGAGTGCTCTTATGGTGTTGTATCTGGAATTCCTCCGTCAAGGCCTCAATAGTGTGGTTCAAGAAATGGGTTCCTTGATCGCTCATCAAAATTACTGGACATCCAAATCTACTGATGATGTTCTCAAAGAGGAACTGTGCAGCTGTAGCAGCATCACAATTCCTTACTGCTTTATCCTCTGCCCATCTGGTGAGGTATTATGTTCCTGTGATGATGTATCTCGCACCAGTTCATTTTCCTGGTGGGTTGATAGGACCCACAAAATCTATAGCCCACTTTTCAAATGCCCGCAGCGTAATCTGTGGTCGCAGCAGCATTTCATCTCTCCGCGAAGGTTTTCCTACCCTCTGGTAGATATTGCAGCATCTACAAAATTCCTTAGTATCCTTATGCAAAGTAGGCCACCATAATCCCGCGGTCAGGATTTTCTGCACAGTCGGCTTTCCTGCGAAATGACCTCCTGCGGTACCGAAATGTGCTTCTTTGATAATGGCCTCTTTCTCGTACGGCATGATGCATCTGCGTAGGAATTTGTCTGGCCCTAACTTATATAATTGTCCCATAATCAAAGTGAAGTCTACTGCTTTGACAGCTAGCTGTTTCTTTTGCTACTTGGTAAACTCAACAGGTTCCCATCCTGTAGTGAGAAAGTGAATAATATCAGCATAGTACTCATCTGCGATCTGAATAGAAAACAACTGCGCATCGGAAAAGTTGTCCTCTAGGTTACTTGGCTCTTCTCCTGAGTCTATCTGCAACAGATGATCTGGTATGGAATTTAATCTCCCTGGTTTGACAATAATTTCAAAATCATAATCCTGAAATAGGAGTAACCATCTGCAGATTCGTCCCCCTAACACTAGCTTATTAACCAAGTACTTTAAAGAAGAATGGTCAGTGAACATCTTGAATGAGGCACCTAGCAGGTAGTGCCTAAATTTCTGTAGAGCATACACCATGGCTAATCCTTCTCTCTCTGTAGTGGTGTAGTTCTTTTCTGCAGTGGATAGTTTTCTTCTTGAGTATGCGATAGGGTGATCGATACCTCCTTCTCCTGGTTGGGTTAAGACGATCCCCAGTGCAATGCCAGATGAATCCACATGTAAATGAAATGGCTTGGTCCAGTCTGGGAATACTAATATGGGTGCTGTAACCATCTTCTCTTTAAGGGTGTCTAGATTTTTCTAGCATTCCTCATTCCATAGGAATTTTACATCTTTCTTTAACAGCTTTTCCATAGGTGTTGTGATCTTTACATAACCTTTGATAAATTTTCTATAGTACTCGGTATGACCAAGTACTGTTCTCAATTGCTTGACTGAGTTGGGTGCTGGAAGATTTACAATGATGGCAATCTTTGCAGGATCTACCATCAAGCCTTGTCTACAGACAATGTGACCTAACAAAATACCAAATGGCGCACAAAATATGCATTTCTTTAAGTTTAGAGAAATCTAGTATTGGCTACATTTCTCTAACATCAGTCTTAAATCACCTATATGTTTTTCGATTACTCCAAATACAGTCCAATCATCAAAATAGACTTCTAATAATTTATGGATGTATTCTTTAAATACAGCAACTACTACTCTTGAAAAGATAGCTGGTGCATTCTTAAGACCAAAGGGCATTACCGTATACTAGAATGAGCCCCATTATGTCGCAAAAGTGGTCTTAGATCAATCTTCTGGATGGATTCTGATCTGGTGATAGCCTAAAAATCCATCATTGAAGGAGTATACCTCCTGTCCTCCCACATTGCCTAGAACTTCATCAGTAAAAGGTGTTGGAAATGGGTCATGAAGTGATGCATCGTTAAGTTTGTGCAAATCAACACAAATTCTGATTTCTCCTTTGGTTTTCTTCTCTTGCACGACCATGGGACTAACCCATTCACTTTCTTCCACTGGCTCAATGATGCATGTTGCTAGCATCTTATCGATCTCATCCTTAACTTTTTCTTTATGCCAGGGATTTAATCTGTATGGACGCTGCTTAACTAGTCTAGCATCCTCTTTTAATGGTATCCTCATTACTCCCAAGTCTCCAACTATTCCCTTCATCTCTATGAACTTAGTGGGGAATAAGTCCTGGTAGTCATGTAACAGATCTGCAATGTGTCCTACCATTTCATCATTCCAATAATCTCCAATGGATGCAAAATTTGGTTCTGTGTCTGTGCCAATGTTGATCTTATTAATCTTGATAGGCTCGATGATAGCTGGAGTCTATAGCTTTGGTCCATCAACATCGCGAGTGCCTTTTGACTCTAGGATGTTGCTGTTGCGAGGATCCTCATCCTCCTCCTCTGGTTCTAATGCAAAGTTATAACACTCGAGTGCACCTTCTAACTAGATGGCCCACTCAGGTTGAGCTGATACTGATAGGGTACAGTCCTCAAATATCTTAATCTTTATAACGTCTAAAGCCTGATTAATGCTTGGATACTTAGATTCAAAAGAGAAAGTGAGTTCAAAGTTGTCTATCATAAGTGGCCATGTAGTTGCTCCTCTGCAAAACTCTGTCTCAGTGTACCAATTCTTTGGAATTGGATCTAAAGTGTGAATGAATCGATGAACCCATTCATCCTCAGGAATGTCCGACCAATTCTGTTCACATCTTTGAATGTGTGACCTGGGGTCACTTTCTCCTGTGTACCTCTATTGTAGATACTCCTTGTTATTAGAAAACCTGATTGTCACCAATCTCTTGAAGTCATCCCATGACACGATATGTTCTCTATGTGCCTTCCACCATCTTGCATGTGTGGCTCTTACTACAAGCTTAATCGCTGACATCCTCTACTCTTGAGGAATTTCTTGTTCAAACTGGTATAAAAATTCATTGACATCTGCTAAGCCATCAAACGACGGAATATCCTTAAGCTCTGCTCCGATCCATCGCAGTGACTTAGTCAGATATGCACATCTACGAGCTGATACTTCATAAAGTCTGTTCTGCCAGTTCTCTAGACCAACATCCAAATCCGATGTGCATGAGCTGTCGCATCACCAACCGATATTTCCTTCTGCGGTTGGGTTGATGTAGTCGCTCTGATTGCTGGTCATCTGATAGAGGCTCTCCATATTACGCACCTCATCCTCTACTTGGATAGGTTCAATATATCTAGGACCCTGAAAAGGATCCAATGGTGCGATGACCCAGATCTATGTATCCTCAAAGGTCATTTGTCTTTTCTTTAAATCAATAACAGCCATGTTATCGATTTCCCAATCAATACCTAGTAGAGCTGGATACATTCTACTATCACCAATGATTTCTATAACTTCAAAGTCTGTAAAACTACGAACTCCGTCAATGTCAACTGGAACTTGTGGTAATCAACCCAGTGGCAATACCCTCTATTGATTTTCTAGTCGCAGATGGATAGGCGATCTGGTTAACTTGGGGCTACCCATCTGTTCCCATGTCTACTTAGTCATAACATTTACCTCTGATCCTAAGTCTAGGATTACCTCATCCATTTCAAATTCTCCAACTTGTGCTTTGAGTCGCATCTCTCTTCCTGTTCTTGTATGGCCCATAATATTATGAATAGCACACTACGCACTGCTCACGGAAGAAGATGGTGGATACTAATCTATGATGCACTGAAGCTCTCTGATAGCTTTCTCATTTCTTATGAGTTTCAAGCAACTCTGTAGGAAGGATTGTACGCTTCCTGTCGACTCATCCTCATCGCATCTTCCTGATGTGGTAGCCTGCGATGTCTCCACAGGACTAAGGCCACAAGGTGTTTGCTATGGTACACCCCTAGATGGTTGTACCTGGGGTCCTGATTGTATAGGTTCATTAAAAAACGTTTTATCTTCATAAAATTTTTCTTTATTCTTCTGCAGGTCGAGTGGTGTTGATTTATTAGTAGCTTTGCACACCCACTCCGGTCCTGTGTTATTTTGAGTATCCTGCAATGTCCCACTAGTGGAAGCACCACTGCGAGTCACAATGTTGACTCTTGGTTCTGGCTCTTTCTGCTCAGCAACAATAAGATGAATGTTCTGGTGTACTGCTGACTTAGGTTCCCTGATCTTGGCTATCAAGGTAGGACATTCTTCTATAGAATGATCGTAAGATTTGCAATAATTGCATGTCATAGTAGGGCTCTGACAGTCCCTAGCATAATGTCCTACAACTCCACAGTTGTAACAAGTAATCGGTCCACAGCCACGGCCAAAGCCTTCACCACGGCCAAAGCCTCCTCCATGGCCTCGTCCTCTGAATCCTCCTCCACGGCCTATAAGAGTCGGTTCATGCTGTGGTCCTGCTACTAGACCCAGTGTCTCTAATTGGACTCTATACAAGTCATATTTTCTATTGACCATGAGATCGTAGGCTCTGCAGGTATGGTCCTCATGTCCTACTGACTTACAGAAGGTACAGTATAAGTTCTTAGGTGTCTATATATACTTCTGAAGTAAAGGGAATTGCTGAGGTGGATGTCCTCTTGTTCTGCATAGTTCACACCATGGCCCTTGATTTTGTGCTAAGGGGTTAGGAGCCCCGCTTGCTAAGTATTCAACAAATACTGGACAGTTATCTTTAGTATGGCCTTGTGCTTTACACTTCACTAGTACAAGTGATCAATTTTTCCACGGAAAAACGTGGCAATATCCATGGAAAAGCGTGGATATTTCCACGTCTAAGTGTTTTTTTTCCCGTGGAAACAATTCCGTCGCAATAGAGACGACTCCTAATTTGTGTCGCAAGAGCGACAATGTTCTATATTTTGTTAGATGTCTAAGCCGTCGCTATATCCACACCTGGCTGTCTCTGTATCCACACCTGGTCGTCTCTGTATCCACATCGAGTCGTCTCTGTATCCACGCCGGTCCGTCGCTGTATCCACGCCGGTCCGTCGATGTATCCATGCTGAGCCGTCGCTATATCCACGGCTGTGAAATTTTTTAAAAAATTGCCGTCGCTGTATCCACAGCTATAACTGTTTAAAGAAAAAAATACAAATGCCATAAGACCATTTCCATGTGGAAGTAGGTCATAATCCTTAGATAATTAGTATACCCCCCTCACATGCATACATACATCTCGCACATCTTTATCTCATGCTTCATTACAATTTATCTCGAACATCTTCATTACATGCTTCATTACCATGGTTTAAACTTTAAACAACGACCCATAACCTCAACATCTAAATGTTAAGCTGGTTTGGTCAGTGGTCACATGTCACTAATATATAAAGTGACCCTTATTCAAATATTTAAGTCTGCTAAACATTGGAGTGTAACACAGAAATAATACTCATCTTTTTCAACCATATAAATTGGTGGTCACGTGCCAGTCAATTCTTCACACATGCTGTGGGATATGTTTTTGTTGTACAAAGTGAGTAAAGTCCTTCAGATATCTTTCCTGCCTCTTCATGTCTCCAGAACTATAAAAAATTATCTCTGACAACATTCTCCACAGAGGTTCCAAAGTATGGACATCCAAAGGTCCATAGTATTTCATCCACAGAGATTTCATCTATCTCTGACAACCAACACCAACCAAATTTGTCATCCAGTTGTCAAATTTCAACCAAAGGTCCATAGTATTTACACCTCGCTGGCTCTGATACCAGATGAAATTCCTAAGAGAGGTTTCTAAGACATTTAAACCGTGCACAACTTATCTTATATGGTAAAAAGAAATACTTTACTATTAGCTGCTCATGGAGTTACAAGCACTATGTCCTTCAATGATCTTTTGGTAGGCAAGCAGCAAAAATAGAACTAGAATGCACTCAAGATGAAATCTAGATATAATTAGTATATTTATTTTTCATTTTCAATAATTAATCAAAGGACATTTGCAATTTACCTCCACATGAGGTCTCATTTTCCTCTTCAACTTTGTTCTGATGCTATCTGTGTCAAGCTTTTGTGGAGTAGATCCTGACTCTGTGCGCGACTTCTTTGTCCCAACACGGCCATCTATATCCATTTATTCTGAACCATCATCAGTGTTGTCTGTGCAATATTAAGTAAAAAAAAAATCAGTTCCAATAAACATAGTGAAAGAACAGATAAAACACATAGCTTACAGTACAACTTCGAACTTATCCTCAGTATTGTAATTCAAAGATATTTAAATTTACTGTGATATCCAGTTTGCCAAACTTGAATGACCGGGACTAAGATTTTATTTTCCTCGACATTTCATGGGAATAAAATATTGAAACGGTGGAATATGATTCTGCTTATTCTTTTGAAACTTTTCTACCTTCATCTGCATCCAATAGATCAGCATCATCAATACCAGCAACAGTGAAATCTTCAATGTCATCTTCTTCTTCCATTTCATAGCCTTCCACAAACTCTACTTCAGGCTCTGGCTCCTACAAAAAGAAAGAAAAAAATAAGAATGCAAAACAATATAGTAAGAATGACACTTATGGGTGACAAAGTAACTAAAATAATCGTGACATTATCGAGCAGGACATATGACTATTACTCAAAGGCATCAGCTGATTACTGTAACATCGTCTAACAAATCATAAAACAAAAAGTTGTTACAAACCTCCTCGCCATTATCTTCTTCATCACTGGCTGCCTGCATTTCCTCCATTTCTAGGACTTTCTCATATTCTTTCACAGGGAAATTGTATATGTCACCATAAGTACCACTTTGCAACGGATCTCCAGCAATTATTTCTCTATGGCATGAACAAAAAAACAAAAGTCATCATTTGATTCCCATCAAAAAGAATAATGTAGAGATCTACAAAAGGGAAACAGAGAATCAAGATACCCTACTCTATCTAAAACAACTGCTATTTCAGCTTTTGCTTCCCTCCTAGCTTCCCTCTTATTTTGTTCTGTAGGCACAGCCATGACTTTCTCCCTGTAGCAGAAAAAAGCAATAGTTATAAGACTTACAACTGTAATCTCTTTTGACCCAGTATTTGTGAGAATTTAATCTTGCATATGGGAAGTTGGGCACAGATATTTTTCCTAGGCTTTCAAGCAAAGGATGTGCTATATTACCACAGGGAAAAAATTGCTAAGGTTAACCATTCTATGCTTAAAAACGTGTACTTTGTTACTTGCCATTTAAACTTTAAACCAGAAAACAAAGTCTAAGAAATTCAGAACTTTTGTGAATTTCAAATTTCCACATACTTTAGAAAGATGATATGTGGAATATAAGATGATTCTATCTCTGACAACCAAAACACATTCACCTGCACCAACTCCTATATCAATATGGAGGGGCACCATGAACAGAGAACCTCCTGCTACATCCCCAACTGCCTCTGCTAGATATCAAATGTCACAACAGAGTGAGAGAATGCCTAGGCAACAAACTAGCCAAGTCACAAGGGAGAGGATAAAGAGTCACCACAGTTGGACACACAACCCTCCTGCATGGGCATTAAATGACAAGCTTTCAACGCTCCAGTTGGCATGGCTATCTGTACTTGGAAATCTGACAAAGTTTAGAGGAATTGTGAGCAAAGAAAACATAGGGAACCTGAAAAAACTTTTTCTAAGCTCCTCGTTGCATGGTTTCCCATCACATGTTCATCCAGGGATTCATCTACTTTGGCTTCATGGCTGGAAAAAATGTTGCTGGGATATACTGCTCAATCAGTTGTAGGTAATTTGCCAACATGAGTCTCTAATTCAATAAGAGATTCAGCTATTGCTTGTGGGTCTAGAGAAGGAATTCCTGTCATTTGATGTTCCTACTGTGAAATCATACTTCAATTTTGTAGTTTAGTTGGAAAATGGTGAGTCCACAATAAAGCCTATTATCAAGAGGGCAATTGATATGGTGGTCAAGTTATCTGCCGATGAAACCCATCTGGAGGGTTTGAAGTTTGTCTTGGGTTTTCTGGTTTCTGCACTGGGTTCGTAGATTCATGCAATTACTATGGAATAATTCATCCATGTACACAATCTCTCATTCAGGAAAGAATACAACATATGGTGAAGGTATTGAATCAAGCAGATCCATATTTCTAGCTAGAAATCAATCCCATATTTGGAAATATTTTTCAGCACTTCTAAGCATGGTTTGAGTTAATTTTGGTTCCTATATCTGTAAGTTTTCAACATGAATCAATTAGATTAGGTGACAAGTCCATTCCAAGCATTTCTAGGCACATTCTAGACCTTAATCAACCTCAAAATATGTGTTATGGTTATAATCTAGGAAATGGCAAGATCTAAACATAGTATGGTGTGGTTTCCTGTAACATCAGAGTAATATTGCAACCAGCAGTACCATAGGAGTAGTGAGTGAATGATCACCCCTAAGTTATAATCTCTAGACTATGATAGAGCCCTTTCTGATCCTGTATTTTTTAATGTCCTCAATTGTGTAGCAACAATCCTGAGATTGTATCAATGGTACATTCACAAAACTAGAATTTAAGATAGGAGCAATTAAGCTTGAAGACAAGCATCCGCAAAAATTATGCTTGAAACACATGGCAGAAACTAGACAATGAAGATAGGAGCAATTAAGCTCCAAAATGTCATATGCACATCCTTGAATGCCCCATATACCATTATTTACAAGTCTCAGACCCAATATTTCAGAGTACAGAAAGCAACATTGAAAAACATGCATAGAAAGTAAATTTTTTGTCACAGTAATAGCAGGCCAAATAATCCAAAATCTCAAAAGTCGCACATCCTTGAATGCCCCATATATCATTATTTGCAAGTCTCAGGCCTAGTATTTCAGAGTGCAGAAAGCAACATTAAAAAATATGCATAGAAAGTAAATCTAATGTCACAGCAATAGCAGGTCAAATAATCCAAAATCTCAAAAGTCACGGGTCAGATATAATCTAAGTTCTTAACAAAAGTGCTTAACCAATCCCTATGAAAGGAAATCTATCAGCCTTTATAAACAAACTTCAATAGTAAACATTATGAATTTCCTGATTGTGAAACAAACTTAAATAGTAAACAAACTTCAATAGTAAACAAACTTCAATAGTAAACAAACTTCAGCATTATGAAGGTTGCATGCATTTGAAGGGTTAAGAAAAAACTGTTACGGTACAACCAGCCCTTATATCATTTCAGAGCTTTTGGCCATCTTCTAACTTGATCGATTATTTTATGTGGATTCTTTGATCAAGCCATTGTCGATATTACTGTCATCCCTGCTAAATAGCTGGACCAAACATGATGCATTTAAGATCTGTTTGAGATATGTTACCACTACTGAAAATGCAATGGTTGTCTATACTATATCATCTATGGCTTGTAAGTATAGTATTGATTCTTGAACACACATGTTTGATAAAACATCCCATCTACATTAATATCAATTGATTTAACTGACTAAAGTCCTCTACGCAGAACATATCTAATCTGTGGGGTGCTCGTGCAATTGCCCCAGAGGGCTAGGAGGTAACACAATGGGAAGTTGCATATAAAAATCAAGTTGTCTATGGCTTCAAAAACATATAGCCACAGCTACCAATGATAAAATCGTTATGCTTACTTAACAACCTGCCCATCTCAATAGATTGAAACTTGTGGCACGTGATAATCCAACATATCATTGAACCAGGATTGAGACAACAGAAGAACTGTTTTACTATAATCTACCTGATAAATAGTTCTCAAAATAGCAGTGGCAAAAAAATATCTACATTTTCTTGACTGTGATAAACACAAAACTAAAGTAGGTAGATCATCCTATACCATACTGTACTTGTAGCTAGATGCCTAAAATGATGTAAGGTCAGGAAACATGCTATTACATCCATATGGATTGTAAAGAGGGGCTATCAAATGCACTTATTTTCTCATATGTTGTACTTAGAAAGCATAACACTCAAACTAATCATTTGAAGTTGATCCAAACAGCCACAGTTGTAATTGAGGATTGTTGTCTAAATCATTAGAGTTCCCTAAGCAATGCAATTGATCCATTTGATTGGCATTACAGCTTGCATGCAAATAAAGAGAAATCTAGTCTGTTGCAACCTAATTCTTAAGCTGATTATTCATATGTATGTTTTTAATAGAATCAATAGCCTATGGGCCAACAAGCTTAACAGTAGAAGCATATCCATATGAGACCTCACATATCCAAAAGATTGCAGATTTTCATTTATTAACCATTTTATAAAGGGGCAAAATAGGATGGCCATCACCTTATGAACAAATACACCCTTATAGTTTGTTTTCTTTGGGAATTCAAAACCATGGACCATGTGGAAAGAGAATAAAAATTAAAAACTCTGAAAGAAACCCTCTGTGGCAATTGTAACACCAAGCAGGGGGAATAGATCACCCCTAATTTGGATTGCTTACATGTACTATGGTCAGTAAGCATACCAAGTATTATGATGTTTAGTAAATGGTGAAGGAGCTTGCAAAATGTTTAAATCATCTACTCCAATCTTTTGAAGAAAATAAAGCCTATGTTTTGGGGGGGGGGGGGGGGACGGACGGGCAGTGGGGCTGGTGTTGGAATTAAAAGACTGGATTCTCTGCCTTGAATTTGATACTAGGAAAAACTATAGAAAAGGAATTCCATGGAGGAGTCTGCAGTTATTTCAAATGTTTCACAACTCACCTTATACAAGGCCAAGCTGAAAGTATCTCTACAACACATAATAGGAAGTTGAAGTTATTCTGTTAAATATTCATGATGCGCTGTGTCCCATCAGCCAGGGGTGAAAACCTCATGTTCTCTGACTTTGTTAACAAGCATGCATGCCCAAGCAATGTTGTTGAATCTATTACCAAACCATAGCAATAAAATGATGGATCCAGAGAC